>JBAMIE010000041.1:5189952-5200430 GCA_037177295.1 Kaempferia parviflora | reverse complement strand
TAAATAACATTTCGTGTCATTTTCATACTATATATTCATATTAGACCTATGTTGTTAATGAAGTTACTACTGTAATTACGGTTAGGTCGTATTATAATTTTAGTAACTTTCACTTCTTTAAATACATAATAATGGAATTAGTGGACCAGATTGTCTAAAGGAATATTTAACCCATAAAGTTTTGACATTGTTGAGCTCAATTAAGGTATTGTGTGTTGTATGAGGTATCACATATAGTCCAAGTGAGAGATTGAAGGATTAAGTCTGTATTTGGTAGGCTAATACGTGAATTAGCAACACACAACAAATGTTATTAAAGATTAAACATCAATTAAGTGATTTAATGTATGAAACATTAAAGGTTGTTTAAGTTATTGAATGTGTATATGTATGAAACATTAAAGGTTGTTTAAGTTATTGAATGTGTATTGCATATGTAGATCCGATTTGTTAAAGTTAACGAGTTGTTAACATGTTATAAGCTTTTATGGTGGATGGTATGAACTTGGTATAAGAGAGGAAGGGCTGATTTTTAATTTTGTCAGGATACTGAAATAAAAAAAAATTCTTCTTCTCCTCTCTACATCTTCTTCTCCTCTCTACATCTCCCATTAAGACGAGAACTTTGATTGTCATACACTCCTACTGAAAATTCTTCCACTACATTGAGTGAGCGATAGGTAAGAGACAACGACATTGACTTTTGGCTAAGGTCAATCTTTTGATTTTGTCGATTCTTTTAAATTTTCATGTACGTACACCTAATTAAAAGTTTGATAGTGTAATCAATGGTGTCACAGTTGGAGAGAGCATTAATCTTTGACCTGACAATGCCCCGACACGGGTGCAATGGTAGGTGTCATTTTAGTTTTCTAGACGATCGAATTTTAATTTCGATAAATTTATTAAAGTACGAAGTGAAAATAAGAAAATCAATTTATTATTTTTAAATGTCTTTGCCCAAGATAAATATAATATTTATAGTATATAATAGGTACTTGATCAATTGACCAAGTAATAATTCAGTAACTTGGTCAATTGACCAAGTAACAGAATAATTCAGTTTATTATCTAGAATAATAATTCTAATTTATTATTCACTTTTACCACCATCAATACATTCTGGCATGTCTTCTCAAGATTTTGCAGAAATCTTCCGGTCACAAAATTCTTCTTTTCTTCTTCATACGGTTCCTCCTTTATCGGTTAAACTTAATCATGATAACTATTTGCTTTGGAAATTGTAATTTCTTCCTTTGTTTGTATTCATGACTTACTTGGTCATGTTGATGGTACCTCAAAATGATGATCCATCTTATGCTGTGTGGTTTAAAAAGGATCAATTAGTATTGACATGGTTAATCTCATCAATTATTGAGTCTATACTACCTATGCTTGTGGGACTAAACACCTCTCGTCAAGTATGGGAAGAACTTGATCAATCTTTTGCATCGCACTCTCAAGCACGAGTTCTGCAACTTCATCTACAACTACAATCTGTGCAACGATGAGATACTTCTATCAACAACTATATACAATCAGTCAAGATCATTGCCAACAACCTAGTTGCAATTGAACATCCGGTCTCTGATCTAGAACTATTAATGCATGTTCTTAGAGGTTTTGGTCCTCAATATGATAGATTTGTTCCTAGTGTGACGACTCGAATGGATCAAGTGTCACTCGAAACTCTTCGTGCATGGTATGATATCCTCACATGAAAGACTTTTACAAATACAATCTCAAAAGATATTAGATTCTATGTCTTTATCGGCACACATGATAAGTAAGGCTCCACAACCTAACCAACATGGTCATCAAAATTAGATTGGAGGTTTCAGAGGTTGATGTCCAGGTCGAGGTCGAGGACGTTGTCAGATTTGCTTCAACTATGGTCATTATGCTCAAAACTGTTATAAAAGATATGGTTCAAATTTTCGATGAGGACCTAAATCATCAAATCGACCTCCTCTCTCATCTTGGCAACCTAGTACTCAATCATCTCATTCCGGAGCATTCTCACTCTCCATCCCACCTAATGTAATGCCATCGGTTCCTGAAATCCCAGGATAACATCCAGATTTTGGAGCAACTCATTATGTTACACCGAAGTATGATATTCTTACATATGCTTTGCATTATCATGGACCCGACATGGTATAAATAGGTAATAACTTAGGTTTACAAATTGCACACATTGCAAACACATCATTTCATTCATGTGGTCGTACTTTTCGCATGAGCAACACTCTTTATGTTCCTTCTATCACTAAAAATTTATTTTCCATACGTCAATTTGCTCTTGATAATAATGTGTTTTTTGAATTTATCCTCATCATTGTCTTGTAAAGGATCCCACAATAGGAATTGTTCTACTTCAAGGGGACACAAAAAATGGTCTTTACCATCTCCAACCCACCTCCCTCAAAATGTTTGTTGGAGACCGCACAAACAAATTCTCTTGGCATGCACATCTTGGTCATCTATCTCTACGTCTTGTTCAGGATATTATCAATCGTTTTGGTTTACCAACTTCTTTAGGGTCATCATCTCATTTATGTGAAACCTGTATGAAAGGAAAATCTCATAAACTACATTTTGTATCCTCTACTCAACTTTAGTTTTCCTTTAAAAATTATTCACCCTGATGTATGGGGTCCTTCTCCTATGTTTTCTAATCAGGGGTTTTTTTATTATGCTATTTTTATTGATAAGTTTAGCAAGTTCACTTGGATTTTTCCTATGAAAAGAAAATATGATATTTTCGATATTTTTTGTCGTTTTCAAAAACATTTTGAGTGTTATTTTGATCATAAAATACTCTCGCTTCATTTTGATTGGAGCGGACAGTATCAAACGCTTCATCATCATCTTACTTCCTCTGGCATCCTCCATCGAGTCTCTTGTCCCCACACTCCTGAACAAAATGGATCCGCCGAGAGAAAACATCGTCATGTGATTGAAACTGCCTTAGCTCTCCTTAATCATGCCTCAGTTCCACTTAAATTTTGGGATGACGCCGTCCAAACCGCAGTCTATCTTATCAATCATTTACCCACTCCACTACTTCAAAATAAATGTCCCTTGGAAAAACTTTATAATCACTCTCCAGATTACTCTTTCTTCTGTATCTTTGGTTGCGCATGTTATCCTTGGTTATGACCTTATTCTAAACATAAGTTAAATCCTCGCTCACAACAATGTGTTTTCCTTGGTTATAGCAATTTGCATCATGGGTATCGTTGCCTCCATATTTCGACCGGACGGATATATATTTCTCGACATGTTACTTTTGATGAGTCTATTTTTCCATTTGCAGTTGCTACCTCAGATCCTCCTTCAGATAATTAGGGCATCTTTCTAATATCACCGAGTGGTATACTAGAATCTCCACATATTGCTTCATCAAGATATATTGAAGGTACAAGTGGGGATAGTATCTTGGGTCCTGCTCCATCTCCGTAAATTCCTGTAGACTCAGCGGCTAGTAGTGATCCACTCTCTAGTTCTAATTCTCATCAGTCTGACCACTCATCTCCGAATAGCTCTGATGATGATACTCCCCGACGAATGCTTCCTCTAAGCGATATTTATGCACGATGTCAACCAACTTCCACTCGTTTTCCTCTTCCATGTGCTCTTATTGCTTCTTCAAATTGTGTTGAACCTTCTAGCTTTACACAGGCAATGAAAGATCCAAATTGGTGTACTGCGATGACTACAGAGTTTGATGCACTTCTTCGCAATGCAACCTGGAGCTTAGTTCCTCGTACTCCATCCATGAATATTGTGGGCTCTAAATGGGTTTACCAAATTAAGTATCGTGCAGATGAATCTATTGAACGTTACAAAGTTCGCCTTGTTGCTAAATGCTTTAATCAACTAACCAGGTATTGACTTCAATGATACTTTTAGTCCAGTTGTCAAAATTACAACTATCAGATTGCTGCTATCTATAGTTATTAGCTCAAATTGGCCGATACGACAATTAGATGTTTCCAATGCTTTCCTTCATGGACACCTTGAAGAAACTATTTTTATGGAACAACCACCTAGATTCATCCACCCACAACTTCCAGCACATGTGTGTCAACTTCAGAAATCTATAAATGGTCTTAGACAAGCACCTCGTGCATGATTTCATCGTCTATCTACTTGGCTTCAAGCTCATGGATTTCATGCATGGCTCAAAAACTGACTCTTCCTTATTCTACAAATGCTATGAGAAATTTTCAATATTTATTCTGATTTATCTTGATGATATCTTAATAATTGGTAGTGATCAAAAGGGCATTACCACTTTACTTCATCTTCTTCATCAAGAATTTCCTATTCGGGATCTTGGCAATGCTTGTTTTTTTCTTGGCATAGAGTTTCTCTCACATTCTGAAGGTTGTTTTCTTTCTCAAAGCAAATATGTTACTGGACTTCTACAACGAGCTAAAATGGATGGTGCACGTCCTATCTCTACGCCAATCATTGAAGGTGGTTTCACTGCACCTTCGTCCTCCTCTTTAATGGCTGACCCCAGATCTACTGAAGTATTGTTGGTGCCCTACAATTTGTCACTATTACACTACCCGATATTGCTTTCGCTGTCAATTGTGCATGTCAATTTATGCATACTCCTACAAAACACCATTGGGAAGGTGTTAAAAGAATTCTTTGATATCTTAAAGGCACTATTCTACATGATCTACTCTTTTATATCGCCAACCCTCACGAGAGTTGATTGCCTATAGCGATGCAGATTGGCCGGATCTCCCAAAGATAGACGTTCTACTAGTGCATATGCCATATTTCTTGGGAGAAATCTTATTTCCTGGCTTTTAAAGAAGTAACCTACAGTCTCTCGCTAAAGCATTGAAGCTGAATATAAAGTTATAGCTAATGCAACGTCAGAAATTATCTGGCTATAATCTCTTCTTTCAGAATTACATGTTTCCCCAACTACGATACCTAAAATTTGGTGTGATAATATTGGAGCAACTTATCTTGCAGCAAACTTTATTTTTCATGCTTGTACCAAGCATGTAGAGATTGATTTTTATTTTGTTTACGAGCGTGTGGCGGCTCGACAACTTTCGGTTTCTTACATCTCTACAAAAGATTAACTTGCTGATATTTTTACTAAGTCATTATCTAGACAACGTTTCACCAAGTTAGCACTCAAATTCAACATTCAGGCATTCCCGTTGAGTTTGTCGGGTGGTAACGACAATAATGGAAAGTAATCTCTAATTGATTTCAATAAATTAAAATTTATTATATTTGACATCACAAACAAGATCGGCATAAATAAAATAGTAAAAAATAATATTTCTAAATTTATTATATTCATTACTATATTTATGATTATTACGATTGTATGTAATATTTAATATTTCCAATGTTGTTTGGACAACTTGTATAAATAAACATATTGACTTTAGCAATAAAATCATCAGAAAGAATTATTCTCTATTCTATTTTTTTTTCCTCTGTCTCTTATTTCTTTAAGAGGGTTTCCGGGATAGCCACTCAGACGTTCAAGTTAGTAACTGAAGTGGAAGATGAACAATGGCGAAAGTGAACCAGCGTGAGAAAAAATGACAAACATAAAAATAATAAGCATACCTATGCCGACGGAGAAGGGACCCTTTTATAACATATCTCATAATCTTCATATTAATGAGATATTATGTCAGATGAAGGAAACGTCTAATCAACATGCCTTTGCAGTATTGAAGGTATGATACTATCCCATTGCCCGTTTTCCACTAGTAGTTAGGATCCCCTGGACCCCTACCCCTGGTCCCGTACAAAACCGGTTCATTTACACATGTGCATTACCCATTTCAAAATGCAAAATGCAAAAACCTAAACCTCCCACAACCTCCCGCGACCTCCTTTCGATCGCGACCTCCGATGACGTCTAAACACAACCATCCTCCGAAGCTCCGAAGCTCCGAAGCTTTGAGTAGCACGCCGTCGACGACCCAAGGCTCTGACGACGGCAAGCTCCGAGCTCCGCCCTCAACCCTTGATGACCCAAGCTCTGAGCTCCGCCCTTTACGACTGATTTGTAGCTACTATTTTGGCCATTACTATTTTGCCATAATTTTGTCCATTACTGTTCTTGAGAGGATCCGGAGCATTTGATAACTAAAAATACCATGGAGATGGAGAAAATTGACATAAAATTAGAAAAGATCGAACTGTGACACCAATTTGTAAAAAACTTAATTACCAAGTTATTTCATGTAATTATTAACAAGCTCTGAAATTTTATAACCAATAACCATAATAGTTGGCATAACTACATAATATGGATGGCCAAAAGAAGAATTTGGCTAGTTCGATGTATTCGAGCAAACCAATATAGTCTAAAGGCAACAAGACTTCTTGCCAACATGTTTGAATACAAACTGGCCTAGAGATTGGACAAATAGATTCATAGTCTCATCCATTCAACATACATTATGATGAAGAATAGATTATGTTTTGGATCTTTATTTAGTGAATGTACTACTTACTTCCGCAAGACAAGATGTAGAGAAAAACATTAGCTTGCCTATCATTTCAGATATAAAAAGTGAGAAGGATGATGAATAATAGGTACTATTTTGCCCTAATTGTATAGGTACTGTTTTGCCCTAATTTTAGCCATTGCTGGTTATGATAATTTTTCGGCGCTGTTTTTAGATGTTTTTTTTCATCGAATTTTACATGCTTTGCTCGAATTTGTGTCTTTTAACAAATTGGTGCTGTTTTAAGCTTAGGTTTGTTGAGTGTGACATTCTTTGATGGAATTGTGACATTTTTTGCTCGTTTTGGGAGTGGGGGGCTGTTGTTAGAATTTTTTTTAGTCAAAATTTACATGTTTTAATCGAATTTATGTCTTTTTCACAAATTGATACTGTTCAGGTAAAAAGAAAGAAAAATCATGGCAGTCAGCTCTTCATCAGCATCATCTTTCACTCGACAACGCATGAATGACAAGCAATGTGAAGCTCCCCACATATTATGTTATTCTGGGTTACAAGCTACTCTCTAGATATCATGGACGGAATTCAATCCAGGAAGGTGATTTTTTTTTCATGTCCAAAATCTAGAGTAAGTTTTCGTTATACAACACAGTGTTGTTGTGAGTTTTTTAATTATTGAGTTTTGATTAAGTTGATTTGAAATTTATGAAAGGGGATGTGACTTCTTATTATGGCATGACCCAGAACCGTCAAAGAGAAGTAAGACAATTATTAATGAGTTGAAGAGGAATAACAAAAAATTAAAGTTGGAGATTAGTGAATTTAAGAAATGTATACTAGTTACAAGGGTGCAGTTGAATATAATGATGTACTGGATGACGAGAACAATAATCATGTAACTATACAGTTGAGTGATTAAATATATTTATTGAATAGGAAATTTAGAGTTGCTATCATTGTAGTTATATTTACTTGGATTGTGATGATGGAAATGTGGTTAATATAACTTGTATTTTTACAACTAGGAAACAAATGTGAAGCTTAAGTTCCTTTCCGCTCATCATGTTCTGTTTAAGATTGTAGTTGATGTAACTTGTATTGTGATGTTCCTTGTATTTTTATAACTAGCTAGGAAACAAATGTGAAGCTTTTAAGTTCCTTTTCACTCGTCATGTTCTGTTTAAGATTGCTTATAACTTACAGATCATAACCAATAGTAGACTGTTATCCAGAAACAAAAGTAGCAAAATTAAACCAATTTCTTTGCAGCAAAGTCTCTAATATATCAGGTTTGTAACATCGTTTTGCATGTTTTATAAGTTTATTATGTCTTTCTTTACGGAAGATGATAATTTAGTTGGTGTTTAGCAGTTTGATCAAAGTGCTGCTTCCTCACAAATTGTGTTTGAATTGAAGCAAATAGCAAAGTCATGCATGTTCTACGATCAAGCTGAATTAACACCACCTCAAAATTTTTTATATTGCAGTTCCTCGAATGTCTCATGCATCTTTCTCTGAACTACATCGGGTTTTCAAGCAATTGAGCGTGTTGCCTTTGCCATGTCAGGTCATCATGGACACTTAATTTTCTCAAATCACAAACTCCACGAGATCTTTATTTATCATGCCAAATTTCTTCCCAACTTAACACACCATGCATATTAATTAAAAGACGAAGACATCTTCTTGAATTAACAGAAAGCATATATAAGATCAACTGCCAAAACATAATCTCCTCACTTGACGTTTTTATAAATTACTGCGTTGGTTTAATTTGCTTTAAAGAATACTACAACTGCCAAAATATTAGATTGGAGGGAGAGTCTACATATTGCAATTGAAGCTGCAATCTATAAGAGAACATCAACACAAACATCAACTCAGGAACTGACGATCTGGGATTTACCCCATCATACGCCTAACACTTGTGTACTTATATTTATCTCTTTCCATATCCGTGGGGCCAACACTAAGGAGACTGCTAAGATATCAGATCTATCTATTATAAGAGAGAACATCAAAATAATTTCTCCTATCAGCTCCATGGACAAAACATAAGCCCACGTCCTAAGCCACTAGCACCGTTTCACCGCACAAACCTAAGAAGAAGCATCAGTCCATGTTAAGACAACAAACAAGCATGAAAATTAATTACAAATAACATCCATATATAGTTTTCTTATCTTACTTCTATTGGATATCTCATCCGCCATCTAAAGTATAGTCTCCTCAACAGCTTCACAAATTTTCTCTTTCGAGTCCCAATAACTACCTTTGTAACATTATTCCGGTTATTTGTTAGAAAATAACCAAAATGAGATGGTTAACAATAAAGCATTATCAAGTACATACTCAACCATAAACTATTAAAAAAAAGCTAAATAAGTAAATGGTGTAACTTATATGAAAAATAAATACCAGTAATGAACTAGGCCAGCTCATCAAAGATTATGAACTTCCATTAAAATCAACTATCAACACAGAACATGATGTTTAAACATAGAAATATTAATTAAAATTATTTAATATTTTTATTTAAAAATACGAGTGTACTTGAGAAAATTGTAATGCCAATAATGATGAAATTTGAATCTCAGTCATACTCAAACTATTAACACAGTTACTAATTGTTGGCACAAGATTTATAAGCATGTTAGAAATAGTTTGATAATGCCCTTTTATACCCTGTTATACAAACAAAAAAAAATGATTTAAGTCTACATATGTTCAAATTTAACAACAATAAATAATTTCAAATAAACAAAAATTTGGATGTTATAGAATAGAAATCATTACAATTGTTGAAGCTTGGTTTGTTTTCCTCTCTCCTTTTTTTCCTTGAAATATTCTCTAACCCACTTTCCAACCTCTTAACCTAAAATTGTATTCTTCTTTGTTTTAATTCCTTTCATTCCAGTAGAGTTTGATTGTTGGACATTTGATTCAATAACTTGTAACTTATCATCACACAAGCTCAACATAGCATCTTTAACAACCTTGTAAGTGTCATCCCTTTCTGCTGCCTTGGTAACCAATTGAACATTCAATCCACACAACTCTTTGTATTACATATTTTGAAGTTCTTTTGGAACCAAACTAGCATTATTGGCCATTGAATTATTAACTCCAAAATATTCAATTTTTGATTTTCTTGTCCACCTTTTCAATACACACTCACTTGGGATCTTCATGATATTTTTCAACATAAATATTTTCAGAATATGAGAACACAAAATCAAAGCAAATTTATATTTTCTACATCTACACTTAATTTTTTCACACTTCTTATCAAGTGTAACTATATGATGGTTTCTCTTTTTGTGAGGAGTAACTTTATATTTATAAATGTATGAACATCCTCACAAATTTCTAGTCTAGAATCATGAGATAAGCACCACTCCTGTTGAAAACACTTGTATGTCTCAGGAGTATAAATTTCACTAGCATACTTTACAATCCCAATTGGAAATATTAAACATGGAATAGTTGTACTTGATTTGAAGTCAGCTTTTAATTCCTCATATCGACCATCATCAAGGAGTCTTTGGAAGCAATTGAAGAAGTCTAAAAACTTGTGTTTATAAGTGATGTACCTTTTCATAATACTATTCATACTATCGCTTCTTTAGGTTGTAGTCATATCCGTGCAAAACATTTGCCATCCATATACTAAAGCTCATTTGTCCTTTATGTTATACATGCACTCCAACCAATTTGTCTTCAAGTGCATACTTGTCCAACATCATGCATCATGCTGAAATAAAATCTTTCTCTTCATCAAAACTGCACATATTACATAGATTTAACATTGATTTGTATATACCTCTATGATAAACCACTCTTATTAATATAATTATTAGGAACAATCTTGAAAGTGCTCATATCAAATAATTTTAGCAGTGGTTGTGTGCAAAAAGCTATTAATGTAAAACATTTTTATTGCGCTAACTTTTGGAGCAGTTTACAAATGACTTCTATTTAATACTTTTAACAATGATTTGTGTAAATTGT
>JBAMIE010000041.1:5066683-5083416 GCA_037177295.1 Kaempferia parviflora | reverse complement strand
CATATTTGACATATTATATATGAGTGTGTTAGTAGTTTAGTAATCAACCTCATGTTCAAGAGGCGTGCGCCTCGGGCTTAGGGAGCCCTTTGCGCCTAGGTGCGCCTTGCGCCTCTGATAACACTGTTGACAATCAACTCTTGCACCGGGATCATACTGAGCTATTGGTAATGTCTCTGAGATAGAGATGGGTGCATCATCCAAGCCTTGATCAACTCCTAAGCAATAGACACATCTACTTGTATGACCATGATGATGACCACGGGCATGGGTAGCTCCAACTCATGGTATCAACCATTATGATTATTATTAATTTCGGATGATGCCCTTTGGGCTTATGAATGCTCCAACTGCCTTCATGGATCTACTGAACAGAGTATTCCGGGATCATGTAGACTGGTTTATGATCATCTATTCATCTTCATCGATAATGTTCTGGTCTACTCTTGGTCTGTAACGGAGCTTGAAGGTTGGCTCTAGAGACTTTGGAGAGGGGTTGCATGCTAAGTTTAGTAATTATGCATTTTGTCTTTATGGATTATCTTCATTGATGATGTTCTAGTCCACCCTAGGTCTGTGGTGGAGTTTGAAGGTTGGTTCTAGAGATTGTTGTGAGGGTTTGTCCGCAAAGTTCAGACTGCGTTCTGTCTTTAGTGAGTTTCCATAGGCATATAGTTTCGGTAGAGCACTTTTTTTATCAATCTACAGGAGATTAACGAGTTACCAAGTGGGATCATTTAAGTTTGTTTGACAGATCTGTAGGTTTCTGGTTTTAGCTACCTACTGCCAACAATTTGCGGAGGGACCCTCTAAGTTTGCTTCACTTTTCACTTGTTTGAGAAGAAAAGAGGTCATGCTCGTTTATGATGAGGTTTGTGAAACCTACTTTAGGATCTTAAGCAAAAGTTAGTGAGCTCTCCTATATTTTTCATCCCCTTCAGCGAAGATGGATTTGTCCTCTATAGGAATGTGGCAAACTAAGGCTTAGAAGATGGATTTGATGCAACACGATTGAGTGGTGTCTTATGCATATGTACAATTGATGGATATTGTGTGAAATTATCTACTTCACGACCTAAATATGCCAACCATCATTTTTGCTCATAAGATTTGGAGACACTACCTATATTGGATCACATTTGATATCTTCATCAGCCACAAGAGTTTGAAGTACATTTTCACCCGGTGAGAGTTGAATCTATGTCAGAGGAGATGGATTGAATTTCTAAAGGATTACAACTGCACTATCAATTGTCACCTTGGTAAGGACGCGATGGCAGATGCATCAAGCAGGAAATCCAAGGAGAGTCTTGGGTCATTGTAGGGTAGCAGTCATAATCGTTAGTTCTCACAAAGCAACCTGAAAGAGGTGGGTCGGTCTCAAAACTGCATCTTGGTTTCCCCTATGGCCCAGTTTACGTTTAGCAAATTAAGGAGTGGGATATGCAGGATTGGTTCCTTCAGGTTGTTGCTGAAAGTTTCAGGGAAGCCCTAAATTAGAGTTCTCGTGGTGATAATGGAGCTTAGCAATTCTGCATCAGGTTGTGTTCCTAAGTTACATCCTGTCAACGAAAAGCTGCTGTATGAGACTTATTAATACTACTTTGAAGTGAACCAGAGTATACCACTTGCACGTTCAGAGACTTTAAGAAGCTTTATTGGTAGCTTAATGTTTAGTCTATCAGTAGAGAACTGGAGGCTCACAGGACCATTATAGATGATTCAAATTCCTGAGTGGAAGTTGGAGCACATCACTATGTGATTTGACTACCGTGATCACAAAAGATACACAGTGCGATTTGGGTTTCTAGACTTGACAAAGTCTACACACTTTTGCCTATTTGTGGGACTGATGTATTGGACCGTTTAGCTAAGCTCTATTGTAGGGAGATTGTGAGGCTGCATGGATTCCTTTGAACATTGTTTGAGACTATGACCCTTCAGCTCAAGATTCTGATGAAATCTGCAGAAGTCTTTGGGACTGAGTTTCATTTCAGCTCTTCCTTTTATCCCAGATTGATGGTAATCAGAGCGTACAATCCAAACCTTAGGGGACCTGAGAGCTTGTGTGTACGATTTCCAGGGGAAATTGGGGGATCACTTGTACTTGATAGAGTTCACTTAGAATAATAGCTATGATTTGTCTATTCATGTGGCACCTTTCGAGGTTCTCTATGGATGAACTTATAGATCACCAATATTATGGGAGAAAGTCAGTGTGATACTATATTCTCTTTCAAAGAAAATTTATTGGCTTTTTACCTGTAAAACTATTTTTCAGTTATGTTTTTTTGCTGTTTTTGACCTTTGAGATTCATCTTATTTAAGGGTTTTCCATTTGTTAATTCCACATTATAATCATGCATGTTATGGCAACAAAGGTATAAATAAACTTGTAAAGTTGTCTTTTGCATACTTGGACCATTAACATGAGATAAGTAAATGAAATCCTCTTTTCATGTTCAGCATGTCCAGATGAGAATACTTCTAGATATTGCTCATTTACAATTCACATTTGGCATTTTTTACTTTGAAATGTTTTAGGCCCTAGTTAAGTATTTTTGCAGCAATTGATGGCCAATTTTAATGCCTTCTACACTGATATAGTTTGATAGTCCAGTGGTTTTGAATGTATGGGTACTACTACAATAGGTTAGATGTCTATTTAAGCTAAAAACCTAGTTCATTTTCTTTTCTTAGGGTCCTTGTGACAAATCTGTTATAGGATGTATTTTCTGAAGGTTATCTTGGTTGTACTTCTAACAAAGTGGGTTTGTTTTGTTTATTACTTGTTAAAACATGACCCTCAATTACTCCTACGGCATTTTTTCTTGGTTTGTAGAACTTGTGAGAACCTGGTACTCAATTCCTCTTAGCCCTTTCTAATCTTTCTCATTGATTTGCACCTTTCAGATCCAAGAATTCATGGGAATCTTTAATCACTCTAAATTGGGAATGGGTCGGTCCATTCAAAAACATGCATTTTTGCTACCCGTATCTGAATGTGAATTCAACTTTACGACATGGGTTGAAGAACTCAATTGTACACGGAATTCTTTACGAGGTCACCGTCCAACAAGGGCCACGGGTGCTGCAATCTCAATAGCAATAGCTCTTCTGGAGGGTTGTACACCTTATAATGTTGGTCGAGTGATGGTTTTTACATCTGGACCTGCTACAATTGGTCCTGGCATGATTACAGATACTGATCTAAGTATATCCATTCGAACACACCGAGATCTCGTAAATGATCATGCCCCGTTCACTGAAAAAGCTCGTAATTTCTACAAGAAACTGGCTCAGAGATTGTCTGATACTTCAGTTGTTCTTGACCTCTTTGCATGCTCTCTTGATCAGGTTGGGGCAGCAGAGATGAGATATCCTATTGAAACATCTGGTGGTGTTTTAGTTTTAGCAGATTCATTTGAGTCGGAACAGTTCAGAAAGTGTTTAAATCACATTTTTATAAATGAAGGTACAAGTCACCTTAATATGAACTTTGATGCAACCATTGAGATAGTGACTACCAAGGAAGTTAAAATTTGTGGAGCCTTGGGGCCTTGCATGTCACTCCAAAAAAAGAACAACTCAGTGAGTGATAAGGAAATTGGCCATGGTGGAACCTATATGTGGAAGATGAACACTGTTACAAGCAAAACATGCATTGCTTTTATCTTCCAAGTCAGCGCTAGTCGTGATGTGGAGACACCAACTGTCTTCTTTGTGCAGTTCATGACACGTTATCGTCATGGGAATGGTGGATTTCGCTTAAGGGTTACTACTGCTGCTAGGAGATGGGTTAAGATCAACTCTCCAGAACTAACTGATGGGTTTGATCAAGAGGCTGCTGCAACTGTCATGGCTAGACTGGCAGTACAGAGGGCTGAGGAATATTATGCTCGTGATGTCATCAGATGGTTGGATAAGATGCTCATTCGTTTTACGGCAAAATTTGGGGACTATATGCCAGAAGATCCATCAACCTTTCGATTATCATCAAATTTTTCCCTCTATCCACAGTTCATGTATTACCTGCGGAGATCACAGTTCATTGATGTCTTTAACAGCACCCCAGATGAGACTGCCTTCTTCAGGTTGATGCTGAATCGAGAAGGAGTGATTGGTTCGCTTGTCATGATCCAGCCTACATTGTTCCAGTACTCATTCGATGGGCCACCTATTCCTGTGTTACTTGATGTTAGCTCAATCTCCCCTGATGTTATTTTGCTCTTTGATTCTTATTTTCACATAGTGATTCACTACGGATCAAAGATTGCCCACTGGAGGAAACTTGGGTACGGCAAGGATCCAAATCATGAAAACTTTCAGAAACTGCTGGAGGCACCAGAGATTGATGCCGAGGCCCTAGTAGAAGATCGGATACCAGTCCCTAAGCTGATCAAGTGCGATCAACATGGAAGCCAAGCAAGGTTCCTACTTGCAAGGCTAAATCCCTCTGTGACCCAGAAGACGGTGGTTACCGATGGTTCGGAGATTATATTTACTGATGATGTGAGCTTGCAAGTATTTATAGAACACTTGCAAGAATTGGCTGTCCAGGGTTGATAACCTATCGTGTGTATACAATCTCTGCGTTTTGTAGGGTATGTTTTTTTTTTTTTTTTTATTATTGATTTCCCACATGTATTTTGAGTGCAGAAGCATTGATCTAAAATATAAATATAAAAAGGTAGATGGTCTCCTTGCACAATGCTCATCCTAGATTGGAGGGTGAGGACTTTGGAAGCGAGATAAATTATAGCGATTGAGTGATATTTTTTTTAGATTGGAGGGGTTTTATTCTTTAAGAATTATATTTTTTAGGGATTCAATTTTTATTCTTTTACGATAGTTTATCATTCAAGTACTAACTCGATTTTATCTCCTATGGGATTGATGGTTAGTACATGAGGTGTTACTACTAATGAGATCTGGGGGTTAAATTCTGGTGAAGCCAGGTGCCTGTCCTCCCTTATGCACTAGTCACCGTCTGAGCTAGTAGTCTCCGTGATTTACCTCCTTCGTGTTGACCCTGAGACGGGTTGGTGGAGACGTTGGGGGCGAACGATTCACCTTTTGCTACCAGTGATGGAGCATTGCTAAGTCCTCTCGGGGCGGTGCGATAGTTAAAGTATGTGAGGTTGTCATATGAGGTATTAAGGTCGAAACTTAACGCGTCCGAGCATATACTTCTCCTATATTTAACTATCTGTACTCATGGTAGTTGTCACTCGTGATTTAACTCCTCCGTGTTAATCTAATAATAAAATTTCTTTTACCACCCTGTGATAGCATTGCTAAATTATAACGGAGAAGACAATATCTATCATTAAACCGATGAGCTTCGCTTCTTTCTTATGATCACCTCTACAACTCGTGCATTGACCATGCATCAAATCAAAAGCTAGGCATAACCTAAAGTTACCTACTCTAGTGGGAAGAAAAACTTTACCTTCTCTAATGGGAAGAAAAATTTAGGAGGTTAGGTCCGTCATTTGCATTTTTAAATTTATTTTGATGGTAGATAAAAAAAATCAAATCAATTATTTTTAATATATTAAATATCTGAATTATGAAAAAAAACCTTCGATTGGATTCTTTTATATACCACCAAATCAACTCGAGAGAGCTTAGGATAATTATTTTCTTGTCCATGAAGTTATATATGTTTAACTAATATTTGAATTATATCATATTATTTTTGAAATTTATCTTTGCTAATCATAATTCAAATGAGTTGAGCCATGTTAGATTTGTCCGGTGGCACCATGTTAGAGCTGTCGACTCATGGTAGCCTGACTTAAATGAAAATGGGTCAATCCATGTCGGGCCGCTGGTTCGTGTTGAATCCGGGGATCATGGTCCAAGGTTTATGTCGCGCTAGGCTTGACCCATTTCGGTCCTTCGGGGTTAGGCCTGGCCCGACCGATGTTGTCTGTCCGCCTTCCGATTGCCGCAGTCTCCCTCCGCCGGTTCCTCTTCTCCTGCGACGCTGCCTCAATCTCCCTTTCGGCCACCGGCGAAGAAAAGGGGTTTGAGCGGTTGTCCATCCAAGTGCTCGGCTTCTCATCGTCATCCGACAGCGTATCCAGCTTACTCGCTCACCTCCGCTGCCTCCGTGGAGTCATCTGCCGATTGGAAGAGCAAGCAGCCGCGGCGACAGAGGAGAAAAGAAATGAGACGAAGAACCGTGTGTGGGCGGCGACCTATGGTGCGCCCGTGGGATGCTGTTCGCCGTAGTGGCATTCGTGGATTGTATAGTAGCTCACCATCCGATGGTTGGAAGAGGAATGCCTGAGGCGGCCCAGCAGATCCACAGAGAGGTATTTCATCTTGAATTCTTTTTTTTTTTTTCCCCTTTGGTTGAATTAGAAGATCTTCTCTTTCCCTTGGATTATGGTGCTTATGCGATTTGATGAATCAATTAGGGCCTACTTTACTTCTTGTAGAATCGGAACTTTGGATGCATAGATTGTTGAAGAATCACTGTCTCTCTCTCTCTCCTTATCTTCATCTTTACATTTTGCTATAGGTTACTTGAATAAACTAAAATGTTTTAGGGTTTAAATTAAGTCATATTAAGGTTTAGACTGAGTCATGTTATCAATATATAAAACAGAGCATTGAGAGTTTTTTTAGTTGTAATAAGAGTTTTGAGTGATTGGAGTATGAGACAATAGTTTTGTATTAATCTATTATTTGTCATTAATAAATGTTCTTCCTTCCATCTCTTCCTTTGAATCTACACAGATTAGTTTGCAGAAGCTTATAGATCCATTTATAAGCAAAGATAACACTTTTTTCCTTCATTTTAATCTTGCATTCCCTTCAAATGACAATTGTTTCCTTATCTTCTTTTTCAATAATTGTCTATATGATTTCAATTGTTGATGGTGATAATATGACTATTTGCAATGTTAAAAATAATAGAACAACCAATTCTAACTACAATAATAGTAAAATGAAGTAAAACAAGTGAAGATACTAGGATTGTCACAGAACTGAAGGCAATACACTTTTCCATTTTGCTATATTGGATTTCTTTTGAAGGGGAGCCTTGGCAATGGTAAAGTTGCTCTTGTGCGACCAAGTCACAAAATAACATCTTGCAATGTAGGATAAATCTGTGTAAAATAGATCCAACGTAGTTTGATCCTTTCTCGGGACTCCGCATTGATGGGAGCTTTGCCGAGCTGTCTCTTATATCCTTTGAATAGAGATACAATTTCATCATGCTTCATGAAAGATGCGCTCAATTCTAGTCCATGCTAGAGAACGAGCCTTGTTTACTCCCTAAATCATCTAGAAGATTCCAAGAACATTTCTCCGTATCTTCTTTTTAGACGTTTCCTCCCTCATCCTCATCCATTGAGATCTTATCCAATGCATGGTGATGATATCTAATCTCAAACATTGGACCATGATAATGTAACCTTCCATTTTTCTTTGGAGAGAACTTTAATAATTTATAATTAGTAAATATTACAATTTCTTATTTATAAACATTTTGTATCGTCAAAAGAGCTTATCTATCGATCTAAACCTCACACAATGAGAGCTTCTTCATCATGGTGTTTCTCTTCAAACCAATATCTTGTTTGACCTTGACTCTCCTTCCGAGCCAGCCAATAACTCAGTATTGCTGATTTGGATATCAGTGAGCTCCAGTGAGGCAGAAACATTGCTGTCAACTGCCATAGTTGAGTTCTTCTCAAGCTCTTCAGATAGTTGCGATGTGGCCTGATCTTCTTCAAGTTGGATTTGAAGAGAGGAGAGCAAACAGGTGGTTTTCATTTATCAAGCTGAGTAATTCTTCCATTCCTTTCAGGGATCTTAAGGATATACTTTTGTTAACATGATCTGGTTAATATCTTAGAAGAAGTGTACCCCATTTTCTGCTTCAGTTAAAAGAAACATTACAAATCAGTAGAACTTCAATTAACAAAAATACATGAATGCGATGTTCTAATGATCACTACCTAAACCCTAACAAGCCTTGTTTGAATTTCACTACCTGAAGCTCTCCTCATTTCTGATTAATATTTGAAGGTGTTTTCGTGTAAAAGGAATTAAAGTAGCTGCAACAACTGATCCTTTGAGATCCAACATTTATAAAGGATGGCAGTCTTGTTGTGGTCCATCTTTCCTTGCGAGAAAAAAAAATACCAAGACTTCGGAAATGCACAAGTAACAACACTTGTTTCCTTATGAAATTTAAGAGCGAGCAAGCAAGCAAAGGAGCTTGCGTAATCTATGTTGAATTGGTGTGGTACAGTTGTAGGTGGTAGCATAATAGAGTTTCTAATCATCCTGTTGCCCTTCCAAGGGCTGGCTTCTTCCTCATATGGCATGTTCAACATTGTAGGTTCAAAAAATTTTGCTGGCATCACAATATAGTACTTGATTTTTTTTTTTCTAAGTATTTTTTTTCCTTTTATATTTCGTATTATATGGCTGACGAATGATGCTTTCCTCTAGCTGCCTTTTAATCTTTTAGGCATAGGCATGAAGTAGTCTTTCAAGTCTTATGGTGGAGGTTAAAAGACAGTTGGAGGATCATTCAAGCAACCATAGAATAAGAAAATATTAGAGGAAAAAAATGCCCACAGGAAAAACTTTGCAAGTTACATATTTAAACATGTTATGCGAGGAAAAGCTTTGAAAGGGCAAGAGGTGGCTGGCTAATTTATTATTCTTC
Source organism: Kaempferia parviflora (assembly GCA_037177295.1). NCBI lineage: Eukaryota > Viridiplantae > Streptophyta > Magnoliopsida > Zingiberales > Zingiberaceae > Kaempferia > Kaempferia parviflora. The sequence continues at coordinate 5,074,718 of JBAMIE010000041.1, read as the reverse complement.
CACCTACCCAATCCAATATAAATCATACTAAGTTTCATGATGTATCATTCTTTGTTGTCTTCCTGTTCAGTTCATATTATTTTCTGCACCATCATCGTTCTACCCTCCATCAAATCATTATGCCATCCATCAAGGGTTGCCACATGAGATCATGGGTCGAAATTCGACGCGTCTGAGCATGTCTCCCCCATGCCTTACTCATTTATACTAATTACTAGTAGTCACCCGTATTTAGCTCCTCCGCGTTGGCCAGGGACGGATTAGTGGAGGTGCTAGGCGAGCGAATCACCTTTTACCACATTATACCATACATTGAGTGTTTATTTTAATATAGGTATTCAATTTTTTAAATCGATCGGAGTATATAAAAATTTTCATCAGCCATCTAAAGATAAATTCTAGAAGTGCTTGTGCAACTATTTTAAAGTGATTTTAGGATGAATTTAGAGTTTAGGGTTATAACAGGTAGATAATAGCTTTTACAACTATTTTAAAGTGAGTTTAGGATGAATTTAGGGTTTAGGGTTTTAAGTGACTTTGATGAAATTTAAATAATTGTGACTTAGTTGATAAATAGTATTTTGATATAATAGTATTCTTAGATCCTAAATCCGAAATTATAAATCCTAATTTCACACTAAATACGCTGTAGTAATTATCTAATAGTTTCTACATGTTGTAGCTGTTATCTAATAGCTTTTACACGTTATAATAGCTATTAAGTAGGTTTTATACGGTATAAATCTTAAATTCGTCCTAAATACGTTATAATAGCTACTGTGTAGTTTCTATAATAATAATAATAATAATAATAATAATAATAATAATAATAATAATAATAATAATAATAATAATGCTTGGTTAAGAAGTATGTTCGGGATAAAATTATGGAAGATGTGTTTTTTTTATGATTTGTAAAACGTAAAGTGCCCTTTTTATTTTACGCTAAGATCTTTGGTAATTTTTTTTACGTGTTTTCATTTTTGCTAATTAGTATATTAACAGCAACTCTTTTTCTCCATTCTAATTGGATTTTTTTTTAAATATATTTTATTTCCACCTAACTTGTAAGATTTGTGGATAGACACAAATCTACTGTGAAGATGAAACATGGAGCTGGAAAAATGGTACAGGAGGCATTTACCATGGACAGTTTCTTTTGGGGCAACTCATTGGATTCATATTCTTCTCTAAACCACCAAGTTTAAAATCTAAATTTAACTGATAATGCAAGGATAGGCATTGGCCTTGGGAAGTAGAAAAGACATGATGTATGCTAATCCATTGACGATGACTTATCGCTATCACCTCTGAAAGAACATCTCCCGCAGCGCAATACATATCTGATATATTCTTTACAGCTAATGTGTGCCTCCAAGATTACGGTGCAACAACGGAAAGTATCAAGTTATAATCTAATCATCTATAATTTAATTCTCAATTATAATGTATTTATAGGATTTTTTTTTCAAATAAAACGTGTAATTATGGGATGATGAGTTTTTGGATAGCTTGCTATAAGTGCTTCTTGTTTATCAGTTTTTTTTTTAAATTTAACTGACGGCAGAAAAAAAATTGAAGGGGTATAGAGTTCCGAAATCTGTGGGTCGGGTGGGTCCGATGATAATAAAGAGGGACCACACCTAGTCAAGTCTATGTGTAAACATCGGGCTGTGGTGGTGGCGCCCATGGGGTGGGGTCCCTCCGTACCAAGAAACCACCACTTTTTCCACAAAACCAGGAGCGTCCCTGGCTTTCTGTTTACATAATTCCATTCCACGAGCAATAAATAACAATCCTCAAAATCCATCGTGTCATCACAAATCTGCCGTCCTTGGGCTTCCATAATTTTGATTTTGAATTTCTTACTGACGTGGACTGACGATACCAATTAAAAAAAAAAACGCAAACAATTATTTATATTAAATAAAATCTAGCTAAACCCGCTTTCCTCCTCTCCCTGGAAACCACAGGCCGTCTCTTCCAAACCCACGGCTCGCTTATCGCTATCCTTTTTCCGCCCTCCGGACTCCCACCCGCTTAATATACCTCCCCCCCTCTCTCTCTCTCCTCCACGCTCACCCCACGCCGCTTCTCCTTTTCCCCGTTGAATTTCCATCCCATTCCGTTCTTGAATTTGCTGCTGCTGCTGCCTCGTTTCGATCCGCCATGAGGATGAGCTGCAATGGCTGCCGAGTTCTCCGCAAGGGCTGCAACGACACCTGCCCCATCCGCCCCTGCCTCCAGTGGATCAAGTCCCCTGAGGCGCAGGCCAACGCCACCGTCTTCCTCGCCAAGTTCTACGGCCGCGCCGGCCTCATGAACCTCGTCACAGCCGCCCCCGATCACCTCCGCCCCGGTCAGTGTCTCGTCCGTACCGGTCGATCTGATTGATTTGCATTTTTTTTTTAATGGAATCGTGCTTAATTGGCCCTCTTTCGTTTCGGGCAGCCGTGTTCCGGTCTCTGCTTTACGAGGCCTGCGGCCGGATCGTGAACCCGGTTTACGGCTCCGTCGGTCTGATGTGGTCCGGAAGCTGGAACCTGACCCAGGCCGCCGTGGAGGCCGTGCTCAAGGGTTCCCCTGTCTCGCAGATGCCCTGTGAAACTGCGGCCGCCGCCCCAGCGCCGCCCTTCAAGGCCGCCGTTTACGACATCCGCCACGTCTCCAAGCCTGCCGACGCTGGGCTGCACAAAGTCAACAAGCCGCGCTCCCGCTTCAAGCGCCCCGGCGTCGTCGCCCAGCCCGCGAAAGGGCCGGCCGCGCCGCCAGCGGAGTTGGCCATTAGCCTCGGAGATGAAGAGGAAGAGGAGGAGGAGGAGATGATGTCGTCGGCGGCGTCGCACGTGAGCCAGGGCGAGCCTGGGACGGAGGTGGAAGCGGATGAGGGAGCGGTGAGCCTGGAGCTCACGCTGGGGCTGGAGCCGGTCCCGGTGTCGGCCCACGCCGTGCAGGCGGCGGCGAGGGCCTTGTGCGACCTCAGAGGGTGGGACGCCGACGCTCGGGCGGCGGATCTCGTCCTGTCGCCGCCTGGAACTTCTTGATCCCAACCAACAGAAGCTTTTTTTTTTTCTTCTTCTTCACAATTTTGCCCCTTTTCCCCTTTATATATCCTGCTATCTCTCAGTAATAGCGGGGTTTGTAGCTCTTCTTCCTTACGCTTTCCTCTGCTCTGTTCTGTTCTATCTTGATGTTTAATCAAATACTTGAAGTAAATGGTAGATTAATGATCGAGTGTATTCGCTCACTTTGTTTCAGTAAATCTCTTCTTGTGTGTAAAATCTGTATATTCTTGTCGACTATGTTAACGTTATTTATCGATAAGAACAATTCTATTTTGTGGCTTAATTCAGCTTGTTTTAGAACAATTGAGTCGGTAATCGAACTCACCCTATGGGAAATTGTACATTGGTATCATTGGATTTGGATTCGGGTTCCAATTGGACTTCCTCCTATTCAGATCTTCCCGGTGCCCTGTCCTAATTTGGAAAGACCATCAATTCCACCGTTTCCCCTGTTTGGGTTGTAATTGATACTTTGACTTATCTTGAGGTAAGTTAGGAGTCTCGTCTTCATTTAATCAACTAGAATAAAGTATTGGATCGGCATAAGGCTCCCAGGCTATAGTACAGCGGTAAGGATGTTCAATTGTCTCTTAGCTATATACGGTTTGATTTCCAGTTACAGTGTATTTTGTAGGTATTCCGTTAGTGCTTCTCGATTTATCAAGCCTGACTAATCATTGAATTGCCTAAGTGTTCCACTTGTAAATAGAAAGATTCACTCTCTTGTTTTTTTAATTAGATATCTAATTTTTACTATCTGATTAATTCTAAAAGTGATGAATATGATTTTATTAATATTTTTCAACTTGACATGTGGATCTTAATGGACGATTTAGTGGTAAGGGTGCTTAGTTATCTTCCATACATCCACGGTTTGATACTGGGCTTCTAAAATGAATCAAATATTTGAAATTATTATTTAAATTTGATTTAATTTTTTTAATAAATATTTTATTAGTTAAAATTTTTATAATTTTAAATTTTATTTAATTAATTATTAAATTTGATAGTACAAATTTATTTGTTATTGTTAAGTTTTTACTGGCTTTATGTATTGACCATATAAAATAATTTTTAACTAATCAAAAGTCAAACTTAAACTTGTTAATAAACAATTGATTCTACACTGGTTCAGGTTGTAATGTCATGCCTAGTTCATGATGAGCTGAGCCCTTCAAGTCCGGGCCAACGCGTGGATCAATCTGAGCTCCGCATGGTTAGATCCGCTTAAAAATGGACGATGCAGAGCCCAACCCTCCGGGCCGGGTCGGATCGGATTTACCCTGCCCGTTTGACATCTCCATACACAATTGGACAAAAGAGCCGGCTCGGCCCGGCCCATTTAATTACTCACACATAACTGATAACTGGACTAGAGAAGACGACGGAGCCGACGGAGAAAGAGAGATGGTTGTGGATCTTGGGGAGTTCGGGGAGGAAGTTTTTGATCCGAAGCGATGGATCAACGAGGCGTTGGAGTCGCGCCACCCGCAGGATCCTCTCGATCGCTTCCTCTCCGACCTCGAGGAGAACCTCCGCGCCTCCGCCGACAAGATCGCCGACGCCCTCGACCGCGAAAGCGCCGACGCCCTTCGCCGAGTCCCCCTCGCTTGTCGCGATATCCTCCGCCTCCGGGATGACGCTCTCTCCGTCCGCTCCCTCGTCTCGTCCATCCTCCTCGCCCTCAACAAGGTCCTTTCTCTCTCCTTCTCCCTTTCCCCAACTCCCAATCTCATCTCCACTCTCCTTCCATCTAAGCAGTTCAGGCTTGTTGGTAAACAAACGAGGAATTTACTTATCTTTTACACTTAGATCTCGAGCTGCCTATGTTATGAATGTAATTGTACGGGCTCCTTTGAATCTGACGACATACCAACCGCAGTGCATTTTATCCCAGTGATCTAGAAAATCTTCTAGTTCTCATTCTCCCTTTTTCTTTCCCGAAACATTTACATGACATAACAGCAGCTTTTCAACTGGGAAATTAAGATTTAATGCCAGTGGCATCAATACATCTTGCACTTAGTATTCAACTTATTCAAAGTTTAAATTTGGTGCAAAATTTTAATCTTCCTTCACCTGTCATAAATTTGGAGTTTAAAATGGTAAGTCTAATTTGATGGCAGGCGGAGGGTACTTCTGCCGAGTCTATAGCCGCGATTGCTAAAATTGACATTGTCAAACAGCGGATGGAAGCAGCATACGAGACATTGCAGGTAAAGCCTTATGCTCCAATTATTTTATCTCGTATAAGCAAGTAAATACATGCTCTAATCGTCTGTATTGCACATTCAATTGTCTGATTAGATTTGTCCTTCTTTTTTTAAAAAAAGTAGGATGCTGCTGGCTTGACCCAATTAAGTGCGAGTGTGGAGGATGTTTTTGCAAGTGGGGATCTTCAGCAGGCTGCAGAAACCTTGGCCAATATGAGGCATTGCTTATCAGCTGTTGGTGAGGCAAGTTTTATTTCTTCCATGGTTTGCTTGGTTAAACGCAGTTTTCTTTTGGATGACATTTAACTTAGAGGAAGCATTGTGATCTCAGGTCGCAGAATTTGCAAATGTGAGAAAACAGCTTGAAGTGTTGGAAGACAGGTTAGAAGAAATGGTTCAACCACGAATATCTGATGCTCTTCAAAATCGCAAGGTCAACCCTTCTCTTGTCCTTTTATATGGACTATGCCTGCGTTTTTATTGTTGAATTTCTCTAGGATATACCTCCTGCCTAATGTATGTCAGACACTGACTTGTTTTATGTGACACTTTTATATTTTAAGGTTGAAGATGTTCAAGATTTGCGACGAATACTTGTTCGTATTGGAAGATTCAAATCTTTGGAATTGCAGTATATTAAAATAGGAATCAGGCCCTTGAGGAAACTTTGGGAAGGCTTTGAATCAAGACAGCAAGTTAACAAACTTGACTTGGAAAAACACCGTGATCAAACTAACTCTATTTCTTTCTCTAGCTGGTTGCCAAGTTTCTACGATGAGGTTCTACTATATCTTGAACAAGAGTGGAAGTGGTATGTTTTTTATTCTTCTTGAACATTTTTTTGCTTAACAAGATTATACTTGTTTGAACTTCTGATATTGATGATTATTTTAATTACAACTATTATAACATTATTTTTTTTCATAAAAAAGGTCAAAAAATGGTATTTGAAAAAAAAATTCAAGAAAATTACAAAGTTTGATAGGTGATTGGTCAGTTTATCAGTGTATGTATCATAATATGTTGGTAGGTTATGGTAGTTCAGACCAAAGATTGAAATTGACACCAGATCAAGATCTTGAACATTGATATATTTATAGTAACCACCACTAGTGACATAGGAATCCTAGCTTAATGCAAGGTATACGAGAACTTCTTTCATTTGTTGCTCCTAGATCATAGGATTAACTTGTTTAATTGTGTTACTCTAAGCAAAAAATGTTTGCTTAGTTGGAATTTACTAAAACTGAACTATTTAGGATTTACTAAACTCTTAATAGGAAACTATTTCCGTCATCTATATGTTCTGGGATAGTTGTAATCAATGATTGAAATACCATTCTGTGTCGTAATCAATAATTGAAATACCGTTCCATGTCAGGCGGCATGGACAGTTTTTATCATTTCGATACAGGAGCGAAATAGGCACAACACACATAATTTCATGTGCGTCATTGTGTGCACCACGCGACAGAAGGAATTGAGCGCATGCCTCGCTTGACAGAAGGAATAGCGACGGATGCGCGATAGAAGGAATCCGAATCGCGACAGAAGGAATCGAATCAATTCCTTCTATCGATCGATTCATAAAAAAAAATGCTATATAAAATAAGGGATGTAGTGGCGAAGGCAACAGGTGATTGATTAGGGAGGCAGCGGTGAGGCGATGACGAAATAAAACTAGGCGGTAGGAGCATAAAGCAAGCAAAAGAGTCTCAAAGGCGTACCGGATGCATCGTAGAGATGTTGCGGACCCTTCATCGGAAGTGTCGCGGGACCAAGGTGTCCCAGAGGCGCCTCTGACCCCTCTTCGCAAATGCCCAAGATGCCTCGGAGGCATCCGGGACGCCTCTGACCACGCTTTGCACAAGTATCGTGTCCCGGATGCGTCGCATGCGCTTCCGAAGGCGTTGCGGGATGCCTTCGACGCCACTGGATGCCCACGATGTTCGTGTTCCTATTACACCATCGAAAATTAAACCTTTCAATTTAATTAATTCAAACAATTCCCCACTTAAGTGCGATATTTCGAATAGGCTTTCATAAACCCTAATTAAATTATCCCAATAAAATATATTTAAAATAATTTTTTAAGTACATTTTATTAATTAATATTTTGAATTTTTTTTACTGTTTTAAATTTTATTTAAAAATTCTAATAAATCAGATTTATATTCTAATAATTTCCTTTTATTATTTTATGTTTTTACTGTTTAATTGATATTATGATATTTTTTTACTATTTAAAATGTATATTATTTAAATTAATAATTAATTAAATGAATAAATAGTTAACATCTTTGTATGAATTTATATACTTATTATTGATAATATTTTTTGTCTTAGAATTAATTTGAAATTTGATAATAATTAGCATCTTTTTTTACTACACTCGCCCTAGCGCCCCCGCCAACCGGGGCCAAGTGGCTACTAGCCTTGGAATAGTGACTGACGCATAAGGAAGGCATTTACCTCGGCTATGCCGAGATTCTAACCCCAAACCTTAAGTTGGCCGCACCTCATGTGCTAGCCACTAGATCGTCCAGAGGAACATGAAATATTGCTTTCTAAACATATAAAACATATCAATTTTAATTCGAGTTATTGATAGATCAATTTTTTTTAAAGAAAATTATATTTAATTATTTTTTCTAACAATATTAAGTTGTTTAATATTGAGAACTTATATAAAATCAATATACAACTTATTTTAAAATTATACACCATAAACATATTTATCTAATAATTACTATATAT
>JBAMIE010000041.1:5031777-5042439 GCA_037177295.1 Kaempferia parviflora | reverse complement strand
AAGTAATTACAAGTTGAAGTACAAAAAGAACTTAAACAATTAAAATTATCGACAACAATGAAAATTAAGAACACGTGATTGCAGGTCGTCGGAGAAGCTTTCTAGCGTCGTAAAGTCATTATCAGAGCAGCGCGCGGGAGTAAAACTTGTTGGAATTGATGTTCTGAAGCTGCTGGTCGAAGTTCCTTATAAAGTCCCTTTCGAGCGCCCGGACCTGGTCCGGACGCCCCCACAGTGCTGACGTGGCGCACCCTCGTCGAAACTCTATCTCTAGAATTTATCCACCTCCGGGCGCCCTGGATGCTGACGTATCCCAGCCAACAAGCATGCCAGCTCAGCCAGGAGCCTTCGCTGCAAAACCCTTCCCAGCACCCGGACCTGTTCCGAGCACCCGGACTATCCGGGCCTCTCAACCTGATTTTTCCAGAATTGTGGTTTCCTGCATCACAGAGTTAGTACTGCATAAAAGTAATATTTCTTGTAAAATAGAGTTAGAACAAGTATAGTTTTAGCAGTAATTAGTATAACTTAGATTCTTTCACTCCAAGACCAGAATCTTAGTCAAGGTCTCAGCTTAGGTTTCCAAAATGGACCTAAGCTCGACCGACGCCTACTGTCCCCTCGACCGGGAATGCGTCCTCACTGGTTCGCTCCTCCAGTAACTTACCTTCACTTACCAGTTACAGACTTTCCTTGATCAGATCCCTTGACCCCCAGATCTCAACCAATCTAGACTTCAGCCAGTTGTCAACCCAACTGGACTTCCTTCTGCCAAGTCTCAACCAACCTGGACTTCCTGCCAGATCTCAACCAATCTGGACTTCAGCCTGGTGTCTGGTCTCTTAGACCCATCAAGATCAAATCCTGCACACTTGGTGAAACTCATTAGATCTCAAAGCATCTAACTTTAACTGTTTGTCATTCATCAAAACTTAGGTTCAATTATTGGTGCTAACTGCACCAACAGCACTTCCCTTACCCTAGAGGTGCCTCAAATAGTGTAGATCCGAGGTTCTTCCTTCTTTTTCTTTCATGCAAAATACGTTGGTCCCAAAAATAAGTATTCCTGCAAAACCATGTTAGGACACGTAATAATATGCAAAGAGAAAATATGAATAACCAGTGTTGTCTTGGTCATGACTTTCAAGTTTCACTAGAACTCGTAGGTCAGACCGACACATACTGTTCCCTCTCCGGGGAACGCGTACTCACCTATTCCACTCAGGAGAAGTTATCTTTTGCCAACTGGCACCTCTGGTTGGACTTTTACTCGGCCTCCAAAGACCCAGAACTCGACAACGTCCGACCCTCGACCCGTCTCAACTTCTGTCCGCTGTCCTCACTCGGCAAAGTCTTTTGCTCGGTCACCCGGACCAAGTCTTCATTCTCGGCTTCACTTGCTAAGGCTTTATGCTCGGCTTTACTCGTCAAGACTTCGTGCTCGACTTCACTCGCTAAGGTTTCGCTGCCCGATCCTCGACTAGGACTTCGTTCTGAACCCTACAGGTCAAGACTTCGTGCCTAGATTACCTAGGACTTTCCTGTACACTCAACAAACCACATCAGTTCACAAAACAAGCTTAACTTTGAACCCCCTGCCATTATCAAAACAATGTTTGATCTTGGTGCTTCCGGCATCAACAATTTCCCCCTTTGATCTATGACAACCCTAATTAAAAGTTAAGCAAAACCAATTACTTAAAACAACAAGGAAAAGGATAATTTATTTTTAAACCTCCCTCTTAACCAATTACACTCCCTCTTAACCAATTACCGTTTGTACTTAAGGAGATGAAAATTTTCAAAGATACACTTAGTCAATTTAAAATCGATTGAAGTCAACTTTTAAAGTAAATCCATTAAAAATTGAGTTAATTTCAGATTCAAGTTAACTTTAAAGTTGAATAATTTTAAAAGCCAAGTTAAAAAAAAAACTAAGTTAAAAACCTATGTTAACTTTAAAAGATATAACAGATTTAAGTATTAAGTTAACTTTAAAAATTAATTTTAAAAGTTTTGAAAATTTTCAAGCAAAAGTATAATTTATTAACTTTGAAAACTTTGAACATTTAAAGGCAAAATTATAACTTGTTAAGTTTGACAACTTTGAATATTTAAAACAAATAAAAAAACTTTGAACTTTCTCAAAATTATAACTTGTTAAGTTTGAAAACTTTGAATATTTTAAAAAAACTTTGAACTTCTGTCTCCCCCTTTGCCATAATCAAAAGATCAAATATGAGGGAAGCTAAAAACTAAAAAGTGAATGTATCCGAGCAATTAAATAAAGTCTAAGTAAATAAACAAGTTAAAATTTAGGCACCCATTTCTAGAGTCCAAGCATGAAAGAGAGACTAAAGTAAAGTATCAATATTTAAAAGAAATGTCAAGTATACACACAAAAAAAAATCAACTCGTTAGGCGTCTGTCTAACCCTTTTTGATATTTACTAACTATTATAAACAGTAGCTTTCACTTGGGTTAGTCAAGTCAAGTGTAACATTTAAATTAACTAAAATAAGTCAGGTTACTTAACTTGATCAATTTTTAAGTGCATTTATAAAGGCCCCCAACTTGTGACGATGCACTGATTTTGAAGCATCTTAAGTCCAGGCTTAGTTCTAAACATTTCAACCCAGTGTAGATTGTCAATCAAGTTAGTCCTAATGTGCTTGTGAAATGTTGGCTTCTAAATCTATAGGATAATGCAAACTAGGGTTAGATCCTAGGATAAGTCTAAATCGAAAAAAAAACTCTTAGTTTTGAAAGGGGTAATTTAAAAAATAAATAAATAAATCTAAGTATTAAAAAAATCTTCCGAAAACAAAACTAGTTTTGAAAACAGACTTAGATTTTGAAAAGAATAGGCATTAAAAAAATATTTTAAAAACTAAAATGGAAATTTAAAAATATATTCTATCAAGCACATTCCAAGTTGCCTTCTTAGTGAGCTATACTCAGACTCAGGTAGAGGTTTAGTAAAAATGTCGGCTAAGTTGGATTTTGACTCTATATGTTGAAGTACAACTTCACCCCTAGCTACGTGGTTTCTAACGGAATAATGTTTTACCTCAATATGTTTAGTCCTAGAATGGTGAATTGGGTTTTTTGTAAGATTAATTGAACTAATATTATTAAGAAAAACCTTTGTGTTAGTGTAGTTTAAATGAAAATCTTTAATGGTATGCATCATCCACAACAATTGTGCTACACATTCTCCTAGGACTAAACACAATGTTGCTTTCTACTACACCAACTAACTAGACTCTAACCTAATAATTGATAACTCCCACTTGTACTTTTTCTGTCCAATTTGCATCCTGCATAATCTGAGTTAGAATACCCTAATAATTCAAAATTGGAGGTCGTAGGATACCAAACACCTACATTTAGGGTACCCTTAATATATCTAAGATTCTTTTTGCAGCACTTAAGTGGGATTTCTTAGCACAGGTTTGGTACCAAGCACAAATACTTATTGCAAATAAAATATCAGGTCTACTAGCAGTTAGGTAAAGAAAACTATGACACTTCTAAAATGTTTTAAGTCTACAGGCTTACCTTCAAGGTCATTATCTATTTTTAGATTTATTGTCATGGGGGTACTTATGTCTTTTGAGTTTTCCATTTTGAATTTTTTAATTAATTCTTTAGCGTATTTGGATTGATGAACATAATTACAATCTCTAGTTTGTTTAATTTGAAGTCCTAAAAGAAAAGTTAGTTCACCTACTAAGCTCATTTCAAATTTACTTTCCATTACTTTTATAAATTCTTTTAGGAAATTAGTGTTGGTTGAGTCAAAAATCATATCATCTACGTAAATTTGGACTATAAAGATGTCTTTTTCTAAGGTCTTAACAAATAAGGTTGAGTCAATTTTGCCTTGGTTAAAACTCTTAAAAATTAAATTGGTAGATAGTCTTTCATACCAGGCCCTATGTGCTTGTTTCAAACCATAAAGGGTTTTTCTAAGTTTAAAAACGTGGTTAGGGTAGTCTAAGTCTTCAAAGTCAGGTGGTTGACCTACATAGACTTCTTCTTTTATGAACCCATTTAGGAAGGCTGACTTAACATTCATCTGATATAACTTGAATCCCTTATGGACTGCATAGGCTAGTAACATCCTAATTGACTCAAGTCTAGCTACAGGGGCATAAGTTTCATCATTGTTTAATCCCTCAACTTGACTAAAGCCTTTGGCTACTAGGCGGACTTTATTTCTAACTATTTCTCCTTGATCGTTAAGTTTATTCCTAAAAACCTACTTAGTATCTATAATGGACTTACCTTCTGGTTTTGGTACTAAGTCCCAGACTTGACTTCTTTCAAATTGGGCTAGTTCCTCTTGTATGGAAATAATCTAACTGGGTCAGGTATGGCCTCTTCTATTGTCTTAGGTTTAATTTTGGAAATTAGTGCAACATAACTTAGGTTTCTATAGTAGGGCCTAGTTCTGACCCGTAAGGTTGGGTCACCTAAAATTTGATTTGTTGGATGATTAAGTCTGGTCCTAAAACTTGGTTCAACCTCAGGTCCGACTGATAGGTTTGGGTTTGGTTCAAGAACCAGTTCAGCAGGTAGGTTTAAAATTGGTTTAGGAACTGGTTCAGCTGATTCAGGAATTGGTAAGTCAGTAATTTGGTCTGGTCTAGACTCTTCATCCCTTTGGTTGGATAGATTAATTTTATTTGTTATGTCTGGTTGGTTGGTTAGGTTGGGTTGTATTTCTTCATCAAAAATTATATTAGTGGTTTCTTCAATTTTAATGGTTTATTTATTATAGACTCTGTAGGCCTTACTTGTGGTTGAATATCCTAAAAATATTCCAGGGATAGACTTAGATTGGAATTTGCCTAAGTAGTCTTTTGTATTCAAAATATGTACCTTACAACCAAAGACCCATAGATAATGTAGGTTGGGTAGTGTTTGATAGTAAATTTCATAAGGAGCTCTATAAGAAAATTTCCATCACTACTAGAAAAAAGCTGAACAACAACGTTTTTTCCGCGTTGTCTTTGTAGCTGAAAAAGCGTTGTTAAAAGCACTGTTGTTAAAATTCCAACATATGACAACGTAAAAAAAAAAACGTTGTTGTTTAGTGCAATGACGACACATTTTCTATAATTAAAAAACATTATTGTTTTTAGTGAAAATAGGTGCTTTTACAACGCTTAAAAAGCGTTGTATTTGTTAATAAATGAAAAGTGTTGTCTTATAAATCTATAAATTTTACAAACAACAAATATAAATATTCATAATACAAAAATCAAGAATCTACTAATTTTTTATTTATAGAGAAACAAAATGAGTACAATCAAACAACTATTTCACAAAAGATACAATTTCATACAAGCTAAATAAAAATATGTAACCATAATCCACAAATTAAGTTTATACAAAAGCATATCCCTTCTTAGATTGTATGAAGGAGAATGAACTAACAAAAGTGCCAAATTACAATATCATCATCCACAAAGTTTTGCAAAAACATCCTTCACTAACACTACAAAAATAAATAGGAACACCGATGGAATTGCCGACGGAAACTTATTCCGTTGGTAATTACTGACGGAAACAAACCTTCCGTCGATAATTACCGATGGAATAATATTCCGTCAGTATCCCGTGTATTCCGTCGGTATGTACTGATGGAATATACTGCCTGTCGGTAATTACCGACGGAAGGTTTTTTCCGTCGGTATAGGTGGCCACGTGAGGGACTCGTGAGCGGAAAATCCATTCCGTCGGTAATTACCGACGGAATGGATTATCCATCGGTAACTGTGTCACGTGGCATGCTCTTGTGTGGGGAATATACCGACGGAAACTGATTTCTGTCGGAGAATAATAATTTACCGACGGAATTTTAATTCCGTCGGTAACCCATATTAAAATTAGGGCATACCTTCTCCCCCAACGCATTCATGTTCCTCTCCTCCTCGCTCCTCACATTCGCCCGATTCTCTTCTCCTCGCGTTCGCCGGCCGGCGGAAGGTAATTCTCTCCCCGATCTCTTGCTATTTCTCTCCCCAAACTCCTCTCCTCTCCTCTCCCTCACTTACCTATGCTCCAACGGTCTTACTGGCGCCAGAACAGTGCTGTGGCAGCCGCCAGCACATTGCCGGCAGCTCCCAGGGCCGCCGGAGTGGATCCGGCGGCTCATAGGGCCGCCGGAGTAGATCCACGGCTCCCATGGCCGCCGAAGCAGATCCGGCGGCTCCCATGGCCGCCGGAGCAGATCTGGCGGCTGCGAGGGCTGCCGGAGCAGATCCGGCGGCTCCCCGGGCCACCGGAGAAAATCATATGTATGTTTATACAAGTGCTATGTATGTTTATCAAATTTGGAACATAAACCCTATACATTTGCTATTGTTGTCTTCTTTGACCAATTTTAGGGTAGAATAAACAGTAATCATTTACCTGTTTGAGGTATCATGTTTGGTGAAATTTATGTCTGGTATTGGAACATAACCCTCTTCCCTATGCACCAGAATGATTTTCTATTTGTTATTTCGATCTTCATATTATTTCTAGTGTAGTTGATCCTCCCTTGGTAGCTTCTCTATTTGTTCAAGCTACTCCTTATGTTGTCATAGTATTTTCATTGGAAAGTTTTGGTTGCTAATGGATTCAAATGATGCTTTTTTACTCATAGGAATGAATGATTTGTAGTCACTTTTGATCTCTTTTAATTTTGTAGAACTATTATATTGTAACATTGTTTGTGCTTAAATTTAATTAATATTTATTTTGGTTTTGTAGTTGCTGCTCTTCTCCGATTGCATCCCATGTGTTCAGGTAAATTGATAAAATGTTATTTGTTATTTAGGCTTTAGAATGATACATAATTTGCTTGTATATATTAGGTTTATATTTAATTTGCTCGTATTCAAATTTGCATACGTGGATAATTTAGATAAGATAATGATACAATGTTATTTGTTATTTAGGTTTTTAGATTGATACATAATTTGCTCGTATATATTAGGTTCATATATAATTTGCTCATATATATTAGATTGATATATAATTTGATCGTATTCAAATTTTCATACGTGAATAATTTAGATAAGATAATGATATATTGTTATTTGTTATTTAAGTTTTTAGATTGATACATAATTTGCTCGTTTATATTAGGTTCATACATACTATAAGTAAAATTTTTTTCTCATTAATTAGGTTACAATGTCTATGAACAAAGCTTAGATGTACAATCAATTAGATAATGGATATATTAGAGATGATTTTGTTGCTGAAGTTGAAGAGTTTGTAAACTTTGCTAAGAGTCATCCTGAATGTATGAATGGTGCCGAAATACGGTATCCGTGTAATCATTCAAAATGTAGAAATAGAGCCTTTCGTGATGAGGATATCGTGAAAATGCATATATGTAAGTATGATTTTGTGCCGAATTACTACAATTGGTACTGTCATAGAGAGTCATATTTGTATTAACCAATAGGGTCTTCTGGTGGTGGTTCTTTCTCTACCCCAACTGTCACTGCACCAGAACCATCAACAAATGATATTGCAATGCAATCAATGGTTTACGATGCGATGAATGCTCTAGAGTCTGAGATGGAGATGACGTCTGAGACCAAGACAGAATCCAAGATTGAGATGGTGTCTGAGATCGATTGAGATAACGTCTGAGACCGAGATGGAGTCTGAGATTGAGAAGGAATTTAAGATCAAGATGGAGTCTAAGACTAAAATGAAATCCGAGACTAAGACGAACCTGAGATTCACTCTTTGGTTGGACTTAATCTACAGAGAGGATCATGTTGAACCTCATTTGAGCTAACCCATCTTGACTTTGACTAATAAATCAACATAGATGTTAAACCAAATACCATAGGAGTTGCAAAAGAGACCTCCACATCAACATGCTTATTTGTTTCAGTCCCGCCCCCGGGGCTATGGTGCAGCGGTAAGGATGTTCAGTTGTCTCCCAGGCACCCACGGTTCGATTCCCAGCTACGACGTATTTGCAGGGATTTTTCCTCCAAATGGGACTCACAACTAAGGGACGCTGGGCTTCTGGGCGTCCATCGCGAGTGTTTCTTGATTTACCCTGGTGGTCGATAAAAAACTTTCGTAAGACCGGATGGATCACTCCCAGAGATAGTTAATGATCAGGTATCAATGTTCTGCTAACTCCAGTCTGTACATGACAATCAATGAGCTCACTTAGGAGATAGTTGCTGGCCATGCAATGCAATTGTCTTCACATACATTGACTGATTGACTAATATTTTGTTCTGCATTGAAAACAAGCTAACACCACTGTCATTGCTCAATATTATTTCCTTATACCAAAATTAAAGAAAACAAATAAAAGCAGCCAACATAACAGATAAGAACACATTTCCTAACCTCAACAACAATGATCAAACTTTTATCTCAGCGGCGATTGATATATATTTGAGTATGAAAATGATAATAGATTTAATTGAGGGAAATAGAATTAATGGTAATTTAGTGGGAGTGAGTTATGAAATAAAGAATATCAAATTTATATTTTAATTTTGATTCCCGTCTATTAAACATGAAGAATGGAAAGAAAATAAATTTCATTCCCTACTAAACTTGAAGAGATTGTAAAAGCTAAAGAAAGTTTCACCTTTGCCATCTGTCAATCATTGCTGCGATAACAACATGGATGGCATATTTTATTGAAAGGTTGATGAGATGATAATTCGAGGAGCTCCATTACAATTATGTGAGATGACTTTGTCCAGTAAAAAAAATCATACATTTAGAAATGAATTTCAACGATAAAAATAATTTACCATAAATCAGAAACAAAAAATAGTGATAAAAATAACTCACCTTAAAATAACAATGAAATTAGTGACAAAAATAATTTTCGTTATAAAATTATTAATAAAAAATTTCCATAGCTAAATCCGTAAGTAAAAAATTATTATCACAAAATTTATTATAAATTAGCGATGAATTTTTAATTCATCACAAATTTTGGACTCGTTGAACAAATAAATTTCGATTCATAAATTTAACGACGAATTCTATTCCATCACTAAATTTATAATGAATTTAGGATTTTCGCTAAATTTGTGATAAATTTAGAATTCATCACTAAATTTACGACAAATTTAGTGACGAATTCTGTATCCATCACCTCAGCCTTGCGGTGAGGCTGGCCGCGAGGCCAGGCGCCACTACAAGGCTGGCTGCGATCTCGCCCGGCCGCGAGCTCAGCTCCTATGGAGACCTTATCCGACCATGAGCTCGGCCAGCCGTGAGCATCAAGTTTGTGCTGGATGTTGTGGCCCTGTTACTTTTTGGTTGCTTATCCACTGAACCAATTTAAGCATTCGAAGGAGTACTAAAGATAGTTCTTCATTCTCTTGTGATCTCTTGTGATATGATAAGTTCTCATAGGTCATTTTTCACATTTGCAGTGAAACAAATTAATGGCCAACACAAAATTTCGGTTAAGTTTTAGCTTGCAAGACCACGATACTTTGTCTAGGCATTGTATACTTTCATGACTTTGTATTGTGTTGCATATTTTTATTACATGGATGTGTGAAGAGCCTGGAAATCTAACCTGGCAGGGATGTTTTTGGGTTCACTGGGTGGTTCACTATCTGTTATATTCAGAAATTCTTTGTGAGGACTGTTTTCTCGGAGGCCTTGGTGAATGTTTGACCTTTAGTTTACTTGGATCATAATTTGTCAATATACAAGAAACTCAAAAAGAGGCATTCTTTGCATTCATGGGGTGTGGCTAGCTCGTCCCGAATTAGGGCAGAGGCAGAAGGCCTACCACTTTTGGGATCCAAGATGCGTCGGCAAAATGGAACAAAGAAACGATTTAATCAGATAGCCAAACTTGTATCCCCAGAAACTAAAGGGAGCCCAAGCAGTGAAGTACATAGAGTTATGATGGAGTCCATGTACTACTAGGAAGTTCATTGTGATTAGATCCAATATGATGATTGAAAAATCATTGTAGCAAAAGGTGATTACGTTCACCTTCCTCACAGGATGATTGGAAAACCACATACTTTGAAAGAGGGACTGGAATAGACTTTTAGGCTCCAGGGATGGGAATAGAAAGTGGATGTAAGATTAAGAAACTCCTAAAAGCAGTTTGTATGATGGAAATGCTTACCAGACTGATCTTGTGATCTCTCTCACTAGGCTGGTGGTCCATATGATTCCTTAAAAGATGTGGCCGTGAAGATTTTGCAAAATGAAGTATCTACTGTTCCAATCATGTACCAATCAGCGCGAGATAATGGTTCATTTCCACAACTATTGCATCTTGCTTCTCTTTCAGGGATTCTGAAATGCAAGCAAACATTATGATGAAATTATTATGGGGTTGAATGTTTTAGATATTCATCCTGCTCTTGTTTTTTTGTTGAAACTATATATGAATTTGTTTTGTTAGCCTTTGAATGCCTCACTGTTTAGCTTTTAAATTTTCAGGTAATTGCAGACGCTTTAGACACTATTAGTTCTCTACCTATTCTACAACAACCTATTTGCATAATACCATTGGGTACTTGGCATTTCTCTTTTGATTCAAGGTCAATTCTCACTATCTTTTGTTACCGAAAGCTTGCGATTTAATTTTAGATTCATAGATAATGATCTAAATAATTCATTTTTATTTGGATTTTT
>JBAMIE010000041.1:4995249-5012631 GCA_037177295.1 Kaempferia parviflora | reverse complement strand
AAGTCAGCGCGCATCTGGGGTAAGGAGGTAGGAGCAATACCGTTTACATGGGAAAATAAAATAAAAAGATATTAGATAATGTATTTTAAAAAAAATCACTAACTCGTTTTAAATCGATTGAACCGATTTAACTTAATTAAATTTAGTTCAGTTAAAATTTAACCAAATCAAATCCAAATCAATTTCAATTTTGACCAATTTATTTTTTTTATCTCCGTGCATAACTACATGATGAATTTTGTTGGACCTCAATCTGATTTTAATTCAACACCTTCACTTCATATTTGATTATTCAATTCGTTTATTTATTTATTTTATTAATATTTAACAAAACTTATATTGATAATTAATAAAATGTAGGAGTTGCATGTACTTGATCAACCCGTAAACACAGAAGTTGAAGTTGGTGCAGCATTGCAGTTACTAGGTTCATTGCTGTGTTTGGACTCGGTGTTGTGGGCTGACGGTGTGAAATCGGCAAAGATACTATTTACATGCAGTTTTTCTATTTTGTATTTAACAAAACTTTAAAAAATGGGGTTGACTACTATAGCCTATGATAGTCATAGATGGCTTCCGTCTCTCTAGATGTCTATAATAAAATTAACATATTAATGTGAAGAAGACAATGATCACATATAATATTTCAATAATGGAAATAAAACATTATGTGTTTCAATCAATTTTATTTTGTGTGCGAGAACTTCTTCTTATCAATTCTGCACGAAGAAATAAGTTCAATGATATTTAAGAAAACAATAATGACAATATATAAAACAATTTAGAATTAAGATTTTATGCGTATCATATATTTTAGATGCATAATTAACAGCTAACTAGTTAAGAAGCTAGAAAATGTTCTTAAAAAACAAAGAAAAAAATAAATAAATAAATAAACATTGTTAAGAACATATATAAATAATAGAGTAATTATTTTTAAAATAAAATCATAAATCATAAATTAAAATTCTTATGTTACAGTAAACATTCTCATAAATAAATGCACTAATTTTTTTTTACTTGTTACTAATCTATTCCTATCTTTATTATTCCATTTAAATAATTCTCGTCAGTGCAATAAGATTATCAATTCAATTATTTGTAGCAAATTTGAATAAGAAATTCAAAAGGTAGACAAAAATACTTGTATAATGTTTCGTACAACGCATTTTATCACAGTAAATGTATAACTTCTGCTTGTTGAGAATTTGACCAGCATCGACATCGTTGAAACCAACAACCTCCACACTAGAAAGCTTTGGTAGCGCATCTTGGGCAGCGTTTAGCTTTGCCATTTCTGCTTGCCTCGTAGTTCGAGTGCCCATAACCAAAATCGTACCATTTTCATGGAGATGGCGGAGATGAGTTTTCGTGGAGATGAGTTTCGGAAGAAGAGCTAGGGTTTCGACGGTGGATTTCGGAAGAAGAGTTAGGGTTTCGGCAGAGGAGCTAGGGTTTCATGGTGATAAGCTTAGCATGCTTTTCTACCATGGAGGCTTCTTTTATCTTTGTTAGGGGTTCCAAATTGGGAGGCCAAGATCTAGTTTAGAAGTTGTAGTTGGTTTTAGATGTTTTATCATCAAAAAAAAAAAAAAACGGTGTGGTTAATTTGTTGTTGCCTATGGTGTGGTTTGTTGTTGCCTATTGCTTTTATTCTTCCATTTCCATGAATTATTTGGAATATAAGATCACAATGTAAGACTTGTTTACCCCATTCTAATAAGATTCTTGATTTCTTGCATTTGTCATTTTGTGAAGTAGCTAGTTCTTTACTGTTAGTGACTGATTTTAAATTCGATCATTAATTAGAAATTGATTTTCAATCATTAATTAACGAACCGAATAAAATTTTGATCATTGAATTTGCAACCGATTTTAAAATCGGTTACTAATTTAAAACTGATTTTGTAATCGATCGTTAATTTAACAATGAAATTTACAATTCAGTAACTATTTTAACAATTGAATCTAAAATTCATCATTAAGTTGCGATTTAAAATCATAATCGATCACTAATTTAATGATATAATTATTATTTTATGCTAATTAAAGACAAAATTAAACTTTGTCGTTAATTTTCGATCGATTATAATGTTTGATCTCAAATTAATTATGAAATTATTTTTGGTCATTAATTTATGATCAAAATTTTTATTCGGTCACTATTTAACAATCGAATTATAATTCACAGTTTTCTTGTGGGATCTAAGGTTTGATTGTTGTAAAGCATGTCTTTGATTTTAAAAAACATAGATCAATGATGCAATTTTGTTTGTATGCTTCCAACAATCTATTAAATGTCTTGACTTCTATCTAAAAAACAACTATGTATACCATCTCCTTTGTTTAATTAGTCTTGGGTGTGTAGTTAAGAGAATCAATATTCAAATCCCTCTGGAGATGATTATTTTAAAAGTTGAATTCTAAGTGTACATAAACTATGTTTCAGAATTATCGGATAGATAAATTAGAAAATTTCTAAAAATAATAATAAATAAAATTTTAATGTTGATGGTAGTAATATAATTAGAGAAGCAATCTTGAAAATCTAGTATGGGCTACAACTATGTGAACTAGGGTCATTCAAAATGAAAAGGAAGAAGGAACTCATCGACAATCCAAGTGGGAAAAGGTGACTCAATCGCCTACCTCATAACAAAATGAGAGGAGTATCTATTAACAATGACATCGCTATTGACCTACTTACTAAAGTGTTGTCCCTAGCAACATTAGTGTTGGTGCATAGATGATTGACCATAGTGCAAATAGAAATAGTTACTATTGGTGATTCAAAACAATCAAATTATAATAAAAACTTATTATATATATATATATATATATGTAATTGCATTCATAAATTAAATTAGGCTTATATCGCGATCTTAAAATATTGTATCACTCATAGCTTGCAATAAATTTTTTTCCATGACATTGTTGCTTTAATTATGGATTAAGAGAGAAAGTAAGATAAAAACTCAAATAGTTGTTATTAGAAGTTCCCTAGCCTCTCTAATCTTAGTAATTTTGAGATGGGATATCAACTTCATACTACAACTAATACACGACTAGTTTTCGTTATGCAATAGCAATATGAGTTCTCGTACCGATAAACGTGGTGATGTCTAATTTAGGGCACATGTGATTTATTAGGTCATAGCTCACAAGAGATTACTCAGGATGAGAGTTTAATTGATAATTCACCTAGTGCATGTGAAATCTTATATAGATAATGGAGGCACATCCTGGAGTTCACATGTCCGATCATATGAAAGTTTTTCACTGACGGATAGATCGGGAAATGATAATGGAGGTTTATCCAAATGTTTAACATTCTTAGACCCGCTTTTCACTGGATAGAAATTTCCTACAGTACACCGTAACTGAGACTCAAACCTTAGATCTCTTGATTATTCATTAAAGAATCTAACCATTGCAATATTGCCCCAGACTAGCATCATACTTTCATAGTTGGAGGGAGTAATCTAGATAGAATTTACTTATTTAATCAATATGCTCAAATATAACATCTTCGAGATCACACTTGTATATTTAATTTATCATATGTTTAGCAATATTTAATATATGAAAAAGGAAAAATATTAAACCATTCGAAAATTAAATCATTACCTTAAAGTTAGCAAGTAAAGCTTTGGGTTTAAGATTGCTTTGGTAAACTTTGTTTATTGCTATAAAAATGATATTTTAGAGGGAAAAAAAAATCTTTAACGACCAATTTACAAATATAACACTCCTTAAAGTCACACCACTCCCCCTTAGTTATATTTATATACGACTCCAATCATATCATTTCAGGTTTTAAATAAATCAAAATGGTCATCAAGGGACTATAAATGAAACAAGTTATCTAGTTTGATGGATGCATGATTTGATGCAAACTCAAGTACGTGCTTTGAATAATTTGCTGTCACAATTTCAATACATGATAAAGAAAGGACTTTTAAGCTGCAAACTAGGTAACAGGCGGAGATTGCTCACTCTAGAGGGGCAGTTAAGGTCAATCCAAATATGAAAAATTCCACCATCAACTCGTTTAGACACTCAAGTGAATGGACCCATCGATGTAAACTTTTGCGGCAAAAGAGCTAATAAACACACCAACTGTCAGGGTACAGCATAGTGGTTCAATAGTTACATCAAGAATGTGTATGTATAGACACAAGGAACCACAAATAGATAATATTAAGTCAATGGCAAACTCGTTTCTTTAACCACCACTTCAGTTTATCATACAGACTGTATTGTTGCACTTTCAACTCAAATTTTCTACCGTCCCTTGAAGGACAAGTCATTTTCACTTATTCAGCATCACTTTCTCACAGTTGCATAAAGATACCTGCAGAAGAATAAAAACACTCCAAACACTGAAATAATGACACAAGAATTATATTAGTTTGATTTCAGCATCATTAAGAATATAATTTTACGCATAATATGATAAGAAACTTATAGGTAACGTTGATCGAAGCGGAGACCTTCCGTTTTACAAGTGAAGAAAATGTTTTAACAGTAATAAAAAAATGTCCATATTAAGTTGCCGAGACTTAATTTGTGATCAAGGAGTTACAAACAGTATAGGCAGCAGAGAGAAGTTGAAAGCAATTGAAGAAAATGAATTGCAATTGAAAAATTAAAGATAATGACTCGATGGAAGGTTAGTGAATAGTGACCAAAATTAATTCCAATGGGCAAACATTGAAGTTGAAATCTAGTGGACTTTTAGGTTTAAAGACAGCACCAAAATTTGGCACCAATAAATCTGGCCTTCACTGCTTGCCACAACAATAATTAAAAAATAGAACAAAAACAATTTTTCAAATATGCAATCGCCCAAACTTGTTCAAACATTATCCATGGAATCAAACAGTAAAGAAAATCAGGGCAGGAAGTAGTACTGAACAGCTTAAGATAATTCAAGATGGACGACTGATGATTGTGTTTTCCAGCAAGATAATTCCAGGAGGTCATCATTGAAGTTGGAAGCCATTCCGTTAAGGATATGCATCAGTTTCCTCAGTAAGAAGAATTGCAATAAAATGTTAAAGCTAATTGCTGTGCTAGAGATAATACAAAAGCAGATCACTTGACGATGAAGCAGAAAATGAAATAAATAAAATAGAATTATCAACCAACACTTCATAAAAACAGGCGTAAGGATATTACTAGCTAGAAATGAAGCTGAAGATGTCTTTGAATTCGTGAAGTACAAAATGACAGCTCAGGAAAATGTTGTTTCTTACAACAGAAGGAACCAGTGGAAAGAAAAAGGACAAGGGAAAAAACACACAGAAAAAAGATTGTGAAATATTTTCCATCCAACCATTTCCTTTGACATAAGAAAACAAAGGGGGAAAATATAAAAATTATTTGCCAAAGATTAAAAAATATATATATAAATTAAAAAAAGATTTGAAGTGATGTTTTTTTTTAAAAAAAAATATTAAGCTTGGATTTAAGATCCATTGCACGTGAAAGTGTGTTTTATGGTAATGTGTAGAAAACATGTGTAAGTTAACATGAAATTCACTCATACGAAACTATGAAAAATATACACATTAAAAGAGGAAAACCAAAGAAGACTTAAATTAGCAACGATAAAATAAGATAAAATTTATTTAAATATAGATGATGATATAGTCCAATGACGTAGAAGGATTCATATAGCCAAATCCGTCTAATGGGGTAAGACTTGGTTGTTGTTGTTGTAAGTTTAAAGACGTGTCCAACTTAAATGGATTCTCAAACTAAAAATATTGTAAGGCAAGTCAAGGCAAGAAAGATGGAAACCTGTAAGACCAAATTTCTAAATTACAAAAACCTGCATATGGACTCAGGTCCTTGATGAATGTGAATTGTCAGACTGGACAACGTCAAGTTGGGTTTTCAGGTTCTTAGGGATTTTGAGGGCCCTTAGGCCCAACAATTTCCTGGTAGATCCACTTGATTTACTAAACATTTCAGGATACCAACATTACATTGCATCTCAGAATCAGTCAAAGATTACGCTTCCACTAATCTATGGAGATAAACAAATTGAGTAGAATGAATATTAATGAGGAATTAAACCCCTATTCCCTTCTTACATCACAGCTTCGAGCCATCACCAAGGATTGAGGAATTCAAACATATTTTTATTTCATTAGTGTTACACGTAACTATTATTGTAGAGAATTTATGTGGCAGTTTATTTATGATATGAAAATTCCTCAAAATTGAATTAGTAGACATAATTGGGCTCAATCAAGTCATTCAGTTAGCATGAATGTTACAGTTTCTTTGGTTTCAAAAATGAACAGCATGTCAGCATGTCCACTAAGCAGAACAGCCCCAATATCAACTAACTTAAAAGCACCTCACAAACATCAACCACGTGAAAAAAGAGATTATCTCCAAGCAAGACATGGACATAAAGTAACATAATTTCCCTTCTCAGACGACACTTCCAAATTATTCGACATGAAATTAACAGTACTTAGAAAAGATTAGAACATGAGAAAACAAGATAAAATTTTCATACAAGTATTAAACATGCATACATTGGAGAATTGCAACTTGTAAGGATCATTGTACCTGACTACATTGCCATCTCAGCTTGCAAAGCGGCAAGCTCATCTTCTTCAGCAGTATTTTTCTGAGTAGGTCGAGCAATTCTACCAGCAGGAGCATGGACTGGAGCAGCAGGAGCAGTTGTAGCAGGTTGAAGAAGCTGTTCCTCCAACTCTGCTCCCTCAAGCTCTTCTAGTTCTGCTTCCAATTCATCCTGAACAGAAAGGTTCAATTGAATGATAAGACATCAAGAACAAAGTAAACTATTGAACATGAGATGTACTTCATCAAAATCAGCTGCTGCTCCAATTGGTGTGGCCAATGCTTCCTGAATTTGTTTCATGTTCTCTGTCTGCTCGTTAATCTCGTCCATAGTCTTATCCACGTCATCAATGTTACTGTAGGATAAAACAAACAACAATAAGGCTCATGAGTACCCAAAATTCGAAGCCATAAAAGAGGCTGAAAATGCAATGGCAAAGTCATCATAAAAACTGAAGTCAGTTAAAATCAGCAAAACATCAAGGAACAACAAACGGATTCAAACCAGTCTAAAATTCAGAGAATGCAACATTAAGACATTAATAGTTCTTACTGCTATAACATTCTAAGCAATCTTAGACTAGCCATTTGGAAAGGCATGCACAATCTAATAGCAAGAAAAGGATATTTCTGAGTCTCATCATAAAAATGTAATGAATTACGTTGCTTTTTGCATGGCCTTCATTGCTGCTGCTCCAGTTCTTAAGGCATCCACTGTTTCTGTAGTAGCTTTTGCACCCTCCAGCATTATCATCTTGCATTCCAAAGCAACAAAACAAATACTCAGCATAGCTGTGATGTTTAGTGTTTGAATTTCATCTTCTGCAAATTAACTTATCATCTTCAGGCTCAAGTGGTACCTGATCATGAATTCTCAACTGGAAGTTGCCAAGCTGCTCAACTTGTTGCTCATAAAGTCTCTTCCTCTTCAAGCATTGTATAGCAGCTAATAAAGGTGAAAACACAGTTTTTCATTAGTTAGCACAGTTAATAAACATAAGAAAGTGAGTATCAAAGGCAGTAGTGATTGCACAAACATAAATTATTCAGTTCTCATATGCTGTTACAGAAATATAAATTTTTAAAAGGGTTAATAAAATTGTCTAGGAAAAATTAGCCTAAGGGTATTAGCATATATATTACATCCATATTCCTGAAACATCAAGACTCAGAAATAGAGCCATGACGTTAGCTATTATCTTAGAAGCAAGAAAATCCCAGGATTACATTGTATTCAGAAAGGACTCAAGTGAGTTTCTATGTACATTAAATAAATGTAAAAATATTGTGTCTTAGCTACGCTAGCTATAAAAATAACTGTATTAAGTTTGTGCAAGAGCTACATTGCCATAAATCTAACTAAACCCCATCACATATCAAACATTTCATTTTTCAAATGAACGGGGAGATTAAAATCCTACTCAGCTTCATTACTATAATATGTAAATAAAAAACATATATAATATAGTGAGAAGACACATCATCAGTTGGAAATTGGGCCAAAGGACAAGAGGCCCAAAGAATCAGAACACAAATCACCACTTGGGAGATTACACCATCACTAACAACAACAAAAGATCCACATATCAAATAGTTCAAATGATGACCAAAGGAGAAAGTGGGATTTAAATCCAACAGACTCATCAAATATAATCTGTTAAGGGTTCTCAATCAAAAGAAAACACTTATGCATCTTAAGATGTGCAAAATTATTAATTAAGATAGAAGTTCAAGATATGTAACAGATAAAAGTAGCTGATCAAGGATTTGACAAAGGTCATGCTAGTAACTTAAATTGGCAAAATTATCAAACATGAAAACTAAAAACTTCACCATCAAGCACAAACATTATTCTCTGATGTTTATCTGCAAGATTATACAAAGGATGTGCTACTGACTCAAATTGGCTAAATTATCAAGTATGAATACTAAAAACTCTACAATCAGACACAGATGTTTACCTCTCTTATTCTTTGCTCTGGTATACTCCTTAGCCTTTTCAACCTCCGCATCAACCTTCTTCAATAAAACTTTCTCCTTCTTCTCAAGCATTTCAAGTGTCTAAAACATGTACAAGGTAAGAACTATTGAGAATTAATGCAACAATAGTAAGCATAAAATATTCATATAATGAACTAAATATTCTTAGGAATAAGGAACATACATTTATTTAAATGTTAAGAACTTATGTGTCAAGAGTATTAGGTAGTACGAGTCATGGGGATATTGGTCCGACATTGTTTTAGGGCCTAAGTTGAGTCTAATATACCTTGTAGTTGTTAGCTAATAATTTGTAATACAACCATTTTCCTTCCTCCAAACTTAGGTTTAGGTTTTTCAAATGATAACTAGCCCCTCATCTTAGGGTTAGGTCTTTCAAAAGATAATTATTTGGGGAGGGCTGTAGCGCAGCAACCACCCCTCATCCATCTAAACCCCATCACAGCAACACGTCTCAACAACCAATGTTTTGATTCCGTGAACATATGCCCTTGTGAACCACCAACAAAAGATGCTGTCACTGGCCTTGGGGTCCAAGTGCACCAACTTTATGATGGATAAGCACTAAGTAATGGCCAGAGTCAACAACACCTTGTGCTACAAGTCATTAGTAGCATGCCCATGGGTGGAGAACATAAAAGAGGTATTGTAGGATTTTTGCTGCAGTAACTAACATTGGTTAGACTAATTTATCGCAATCAATTAGTAACTGATTGAGTAATTAAACTGAAACTATTGTGTTCTTTGTATAGTTCATACATTTATATTTTAAAATGAAGTTTGTGTAGTGCATCCAGAATAGCTCATTTCATATTCTCCGTGATAATATCTATTAGCATATTTTTTAGATTCATGATTGTTTAAAACATGTAATTTTTATTCCAAAGTTCTTTATCTAAAGCAGTGTATTTTGAGATTCTTGTTTGATTATGCCCTTATTCGAATGATTTGTGGAAAAGCATTTAATTTTGCAATACTAAACAAACAATAACCAAGGCATATTCTACTAGGTGGAGTCGGTTATATGGATCCTCCTAAGTCATTGGGCTCTATCTCATACTATATTATCATCATATTTAAAAAAAAATTATATTGTTCAAGTAAAAGAACAATCTGAAATGTATAGATTTAACACATTAAGCATTTCAAGGTTCAACAATGACATTTGGTGCAATTTTACACTGAAATTGTAGGACAATCAAAAACAAAGCATTCTCGCCTTTTCTTATTTGGGACCATTTGTTGTATATGTTCTTGGATCTTTTATTAGGGGGGAAAACTGCACTTGAGAGTCTGTTTCTTAGGGAGGAAGGAAAAAACTCAAAAAATTTACATTCATCATGGATAATTATTGTGAAGTTACACAGAAAAGGATCAAATCTTGAGTTTCTGGAAAGGGATTTAAATCTATAGGAGTTATTTTCTGGCATTACTTTGGACTGAAAAGAACAACCAAATATCCATTGATTGTCTCAAAACAACCTCATCAATCAGCATAGAGTTGCATGCCCTAAACTCCCTTTTCTCATCTGGCATAGCCAAGCCTGGCAGTTAACTCATTGCTGCTCATCCTTGTAATTTTAACCAGTGTCACAGACCTCTTGTTTGCCGCTGATCGTCCATGTTAAAAAAAAGAGTCACCGGTCACCTCCAACATCAGCTAGAGATGTTCATACATTCAAACTTCAAAGAAAGTAGTTCAGAAGGAAAACTTGGATCGAGAAAAGGGTGAAAGCTAGATTGGAGAAAACACGTGAGACAGGACACACCATCAAGGAGAGTCGTCTGAATGGGAAGAGCAAAGTCTGCATCTTGTGGATTGAAGAAACAAAGTAACCAAAGCCGTCATCATATGGATTGGGAACACAGACACCATCTTCATGTGGATTGAGAATAAAGATATCGTCATCGCCTATGTTGTGTGAATTGGGAACACAACCGTGTGAATAAGGCATGTGCCATCACCTGTATCAATTGGAATGTGCTTGGAAATGGTAGGGATTATGATTCACAAGTGTACAGGAGGGAAGAAATACATTTTCTGCCCATTTGCATGCTTCTGGCAGTTTTTGATGGAACAAGGAAGAAATATATTTTCTGCTTCTTTGCCTCGAACAATTTTCTATGGAAAAGGGGTGATTTGATTCCCTTGGGATTTTTTCCCCATGATAATTTCCCTCTCAAGGAAACAAGAGAAAATGGCTATTCACCCCCATTGCGCAGCCCACTTTTTCTTTCCCTAACTTTTTCAGTCTTAGAAAGCATGCCCTAAATCACAATTCATACGAGGAAGGACAAAGAACTTTGTACAGATGAGTGCTAACTATCACAATTAGGCGGAATATATTAACTAAACATCATGTGATTAAATGGCCCAAATAGTACACATGTTCAATTTTTTGTTTTCCACACAATACACAGATTCAACACCTAGTAATTGTTTTACTTTATATGGGCATGCAAATGCACCTCTTTTTTAACAATGTGGTTAACAATTAACAGAAATTTCTTCAAGAAAGGATTGAACTTTAAGTAATTGAACAAAAGTGTTGCACAAGTTTATTAGTGTGTCAGTGTATCCTAACCATTACAGCCCATTATAACACTATCAAATGTCACTTCCGAGCCTACGTGAAACCATCACATGTTTGTTAGTATGCCACAAGTGTGTCCCAACCATTATAACTCATTATAACACCATCCATGTTGGTTACAAGCCTATACGAACAACATATAGGCAATCTATTACTCTATGAGCGTGGATGACGATGATGAATCAATCATCGAGAATTTATCCATTAAGCCACCTCACCAGTATCCTCAACACCCCTTAATGCCTCTCTTGTCCTTCTTGACACCAACATAATTTGGTAACTACATGGTATTGAAATCCTTGATTGCACTCTCTTATCACATTTGAACACCTAGTTTCTTTTCTGTATGGAGAATCCCATCTTTCTTCTTAGAGTCCATGTGTCCTTAGGTATCTTCTCCCTTTCCATTACACCATTTAGTTTCCTTTCTTCAAGTCTGGAAAACCTTAGCTTCTTTCTTTTTTACCATTAGCTTGAGAAACCAAATACCGTAATCTTGAAAATTTTAAATAGTCTAACGTTCTAACTCTTGAAGAGTAAGTAACCTCCTACGTAATTCTTTCATTACATGTCAAAAGAACTTGTTCATTCAGCTTATGATTGAAAACACGGACAAGATGCTTTACCCAGATTGAAGAGCCTCTTCTATAATTTATGTATACAGATTTATGGTGGCTCAAATTCCTATTTTAATTGGGAAGCGTTGAAGAAAATGCATGAAATACTTGCATATGAAGCAATAGTACATCCCAGGAAACACTCTCAAGGGATATAAAACTTAGCTTGGTTTAGCAGAAAAGGCACTTCTTAAAAGAAATCAGTAATAATAACACTGAGAGCAAGGTTCTGTTTTCATGTATCTAAACATACCAAGATCAGGGCATTTGGAGGATGCAAAAAAAAAAAGAAAATCAACATAAATAAAAGGATCAAACAATTTCTCTGTGTCTGCTACAGCCAATTGTTTTCCCAGTTTGCTAAAATGGTAAGAAACAAGTTACTATTATAACCTATAATCGAATAAATGCTTTCAGGATCTGGCCTCATGAAAACTTAACAATCAATCAAGTATAATACATGAATCAAAACTAGAAGAAGAAGAAAACAATAACCTCATTTAGCTTATCGAGAGTGGCCAAGGTATTGGTTTGTTCCTTGGGCTTTCCGAAAAGCCGAGTAAACATCTTAGCTGGCTCCTAAACAACCACCCTCAACAAAAACAAAGTTTTAGCCGCGAATCCCCCGTCCAGGTCCAAAGTCCTAGATTAAGATCCGTAAGATCTATCTGAAAAAAAATAAATAAATCAAAATATTACTTTTTATAAAAGATAACAGATCGGCGGAAAGGAGATCAAGCAAGGCAGGAAAAAGATAAATTGTCAGCAAATAATCCGTTCGAAATTCTTCAAAATTAAAAACGAAGCGAATCGAGAAGGGGAAAAACGATTGATCAACCTTCGTAAGGAGCTGATTCCAAGCCTCGTTTGATCGATCGGTTTTGGGGTATAACTTCCTTTCCCCTCTTCGCTCCCGCAAACTTTCAAGAGAGATCGACGCCTATGCAATCAAAGAGACGCGTCGCGTAGTTGAGATCATCCAAAAGGATTTATTATAAATGGCGATATCCGTCCCCGGACTTTTTCCCAATTAAAACGGTAACAAACGGCTGCGATTCAATACGGCCGAATCGTACGGCA
This sequence comes from Kaempferia parviflora, assembly GCA_037177295.1. Lineage (NCBI taxonomy): Eukaryota > Viridiplantae > Streptophyta > Magnoliopsida > Zingiberales > Zingiberaceae > Kaempferia > Kaempferia parviflora. The sequence continues at coordinate 4,999,733 of JBAMIE010000041.1, read as the reverse complement.
AGCAGGCCCTTCATGCAGCGGGCCGAGACCGAGAGAGTTAATGGGCCGGCCATTGTCCATCATCTATTAACGACGCATTTTTGGATACGATACAATGGGCCATTTTGGGCCTGGTAACGACCCAATCTGTTTTGGTTTCCACACCGTTTCATGTTACCCACGCCGAGTGGAACCCTAGTTTACCCTTATATATCATTCGCGTACTTCACCCCGAACGCCAACTTCTGCACTCTCCTTCTTCGCTGCGCTCCTCCTTCATTGTTTCAGAGGAATCGGCGCTGCTATGTCGATCTCGGAGCTCGCTTGCAGCTACGCCGCTCTCATTCTCAATGACGATGGCATCCCCATCACGGTTCGCCTCTTTTTGTACTTTACTTTTTTTTGCCATCTTCATTTTGTGATTTATCCCATTCACACTTTCCCTCCGTGAATTGATCAGTCAGAGAAAATCTCAACTTTGGTGAAGGCCGCCAACGTGGTTATCGAATCGTACTGGGCTGCCCTCTTTGCCAAGCTCCTCGAGAAGAGGAGCGTGGATGACCTCATCCTCAGCGTTGGATCTGGTTCGACTTTTTGTTATGTTTATTGATTTATTGTTGTTTTATTACTTAATGTTTTTTTTAACAAATTTCATTTGTATGTTCTTGCAGGCGGTGGTGGTGGTGCTCCGGTTGCTGTCTCTGCTACTACCGCTGCTGGTGGTGCCGCTCCTGCCGCCGCTGCACAAGCTGTTGAGGAGAAAAAGGTGAGACCTTTCTGTTTAACTGGATTCATATCTTTCGCATTGTGCTGTAGAGACTCTTTAATCACTTTTTTGCGTTTGTATTTCAGGAGGAACCGAAGGAAGAAAGTGATGATGACATGGGATTCAGCTTATTTGATTAGAGAGTACTACTAGAGGGCTTCGTTTTGTTATTACCTGTTAGAATGAGATAACACTTTATTGTTTCTTTTACCAAATGTTTCTTGAGGATTTATCATTTATTATGTCACTATCTTCTGTCAAATGCTAGGATTTTCCGACTGAATTGTTATATTCAATGTTAATCTAGTTTCATGATCTTACTGTTGGTTTATGAATCGATTAGTTCTATTTGCTTGATATCATTATTATATAGATTATCTGTCAATTGCTTTGCTGTCCTCAAGTAGTTACAGTATATAATATCTCAATCAGTACCTACAGCATTAACATTCCTCTATTATCCAACTGCCTACAACAAAATTCAGATGCTTCCATAACCTATCTACATAATCTCCTTGTTAAGCCTGGTTGTTTTCTCAAGTTGTAGTTCACAATAGAGAAAAATCTTGAACTAGGTAATGTCTCTAGTTTAGATGTTTTTATTTCTCTAATATATATGTATGTGTGAAATATGTTTGTGTTTCAGCAATCAAACATTTGTTCCTCGAAATTTTGTAGACTTGTTTAGATCAGTAATCCTATTTTCTTGTTCTTAGAATATGTTCTACCACAATGTAAGTATAGCATGCGTGATCAATTCAGATCCAAAAGGCGTTATCCTAGTAGATTAAATTTGGTGTTGTCTGTAGAACTATTATCTATTTGTATTTATTGTCGTCTCTAATTGTGCATTATTGTTGATGTGGACTAATTCATAAGCCACATTGCTTACCCTAAGTTTGTAGTCTACATTAATAAATTGATAAATTTGAAGTTATATGTTTTGGCAATATGTAAATGATTTGATACATAGATTGTGATAGTTTTTTTTACTTATTTTGTTGTGTTCATATGTTGATCTCTTAACATTTATTTGAGGTTACGAATTGATCAGCAGATTAGTTGATGCATAGCAATTTCTTTTGATGCATGGTCCTCTATCAATGTTTTGAGAGATATTTCTAATTGGTAGTGTTGGTGGGCTCATTAAACACAAATAGATAGTGCATATGCTACATGGATATGAGTTTCATAGTTTGCTATTAAAAAAATTACCAAAAGATGGAAACGCTTGATATACAGTTTCAGCAAAATATACTCTACCCATTTCATAATTTAATATGAAAATGTGGAAAATTATTCAAAATTAAATACATAATGTCAGCCGAAAGTATGTTTTTATTTAGTGATTTATCAAGAATTAGAATATAATAATATTCATTTATTAGAAAAGGTTATTCAAATGCCCTATTTATCTTATGGGATTGCGATGAGAAAAATGGGTTAGGTTTTAAAGTATCTATAAATTTATGAGAATTTAAAGAAGGGTGGAAGGGAATAACAAAACAAATAAAATAAAATAAAGAATAAAGTATAAATAAATAGAAGATAGAAGAGCTCTGATTCTAAATGAATAAATTTAAACTCGAAAAAAGTTTTTTTTTTATTTTTTTGAAAAATAAGGGGGCAAAGGATTGATGGAGAAAGTTTTTGTATTCTTATAGCTGGTTCTAAATTTAGGTAAATTTCGAATTTATTATACTAAAATATTCTCAAGTGAAGGTATTTGTGACGATTCGATATGTAAAATGTAAGTTGATGTATAGAGTGTGTATTATGTATGGACCTTAGTTTAGATGGGATGGCTTCCGGGGTTATAGTATAATGGTAAAAGTATTTAGTTATTTTTATATATTTACGGTTTGATTCTCAGCTACTTTACAGTTTGATTCTCAGTTACGGTGTATTTGTAGGAATTTTTTCTTTATATGAGATTTACAATTAAGAAATACTGAACTTCTGGACCGTCAACCACTAGTGCTTGCTTGATTTACTTGTTTGATGACCAATGAAAAACTTTTATAGGGCCAAGTCGATCACCTCAAGTATAATATTATTCAACCTAATTAATGGATAATTTTCTTTGACTCTAATTAATAGTTTATTTAAGGGATAAAAGTGGATAAAAATTATCCTGCCTTACTCTTACCTATATTGCTAAGTTGGCTTTCTAAGTTGGTCAAACTTAGATGCTTGAATTACTCGAAGTGTATATTGACGGCATTTTGCTAAGGGAGCCCACAATTTTTTGAAAATCATCAAATTACACGTCATACTTCGATATTTATCAAAGATACATTTATTTTCCCTCTGTTACAGTTCAGCTATTAGACCCTTTAAGCTATTAATCCGATATTTAAAATTTGAATTCTAACTGTACATGGTAAGAATTTTTTTTCTAGTGGCATAATAAATCTAAGAGCGTTAACCAATCAAATTTTATCTTTAGAATTTAGGGGGTTAAATGATAGTATTAAAAAAAAATTAAATCAAAATAAAAAAATTAGGTGTGCATAATATACAAGGCGGGTAAGATATAAAATTATATATATTATGCTCTACATTGTTCCCTGTGGACGCCATCTGTGGCTATATAGTTTTTTTATTTTATATTTAAGTTTTTAATTATGTCAATAAAATCTTACCTTTAAAATTTAGTTAGGGGTTAAATTATATTATTAAGAAAAAAATTTACATGATCCTTGGCAAAACGTCCATATATTGAGTAAGTCAATATAATAATAATAATAATAATAATAATAATAATAATAATAATAATAATAATAATAATAATAAGAATAATATTCTCGTCCACGCGCGCCACCTACGAAGACCTTGAAACCTCTGGGGATTTCATCTCAGCTGTTTGTTGGGAATATTTTAGTGACTATTGTGCATTAGGGAGCCATTAGAGGGGTTCTAACAATTTTGTGGTTTTAAAACAATTATATTCTTCAAATAACATATGCATAATTGTGTTTTTTTAGAGTCTTTGAATTTTTATTTTTTTTAAATAAAGAGTATTTAATAATTTTGTCTAAAACTATTAGATACTTCACATTAGTAGAGTATATTATATTCCCTTAGATTGAGACTTTGAGTTTGTTCATTCTATCCTATCGGTAGGGTTGTAAATGAATTAAATATTCATGAACAAGTTTAGTATTCAGTTTATTAAGAGCTTGTTTATATTTATTTAATATATACAAGATCAATTAAATAAACAAACTTGAACAGTTTGTTAAACTAAACAAACAAGTTTGAACACATATGTGTTCGGCTCGTTAAGGTTCGTGAACAACATTCGTGAATAATGTTCGTAAATAATGTTCGTGAACAATATTCGTAAACAATGTTCGTGAACCATATTCATTAATAAACTCTTATCAATATGCTAAATAAATAATTAAAAAAATAATAAACAAATAAGTTTAAATTTACAAACTTAATAATCAATTAAACAAGTAAAAGTTTCAAACAATCAAACAAGTTTAAATTAAGAGCTCGATAATATCTAAATAAACTAAGCTTAATTAAAAGCTCAATAACATCTAAACGAACTAAGTTCGTCAAAAATAAATAGTCAAGCTTGAACACTAATTTCAAAAGCTTGGTTCATTTTAGGCTCGGCTCGATTACCTTATCAAACAAACTTGAACACCCTTAAACTTGATTTGTTTACAACCTTACCTGTCGGTAAGTGGGCGGAATCCTTTTTTTTAATATAATTTTTTTGTTT
>JBAMIE010000041.1:4983972-4995149 GCA_037177295.1 Kaempferia parviflora | reverse complement strand
AGTTTCTATAAAAAAATTTATAAATATCTATAAAAATCTTATAAAAAAGTTTATACGACTTCATAAAATTTTTTCTTAATTCTGTATAATTCTATAAAAGTCAATAAAACCTATCAACTCTTTACAAATCTATCACTAAATAAAATCAACAAAATCGTTAAATCTCTTGGATACAGCCAGCAGCAGTTTGATGGCGGACGCTTTTTGCCCGGATTGCAAACGGAGCACGGAGGAGGTGTTTGACCACTCGGCTGGCGCCACGGTGTGCTCCGAGTGCCGGTTGGCGCTCGAGGCTCACGCCATTGACGAGACCTCCGAGTGGAGGACCTTCGCCAACGAGTCCGCCGACAATGACCCCGTCCGTGTTGGCGGCCCCTCCAACCCTCTGCTCATTGACGGCGGCGTCTCCACCATAATATCCAAGCGCAACGGCACCCAGGTCGAGTTCCTCTCCTCCTCCCTAGGCAGGTGGCAGAGCCGCGGCGCCAACCCCGACCGCAACCTCATCCGTGCTTTCAAAACCATCGCAACCATGGCCGATAGGTACCTTTCACCTGTCTTCATTTTTCCCTTCCATTTCGTTACCCAAAGAGGCGGAAAGGGCAGATTTTTTTTTTGTTTGCAAAACAAAAAAAAAAAAAAAAAAATCTGCAACGACAATTTTGGTGGTGAGCTGAAGTCCAACGCTAGGGTTTAGATAATCCGCTAGAGAAATGAGGTAGGGTTTCAAAGGCGAGTTAAAAGGGAAGAATCATGAAAATTTGGAGCTTCACGATAGAGAATTTAATGGTAAAATCTGTAACTGCAAGACCTGTAATCAGGGATTTCTCAGTTGATTTCATCGTGCTACAATTTTCTGGTTTGGCCTGCATTTTCCTCTTAATAGAATGAGTAGGGATTTCCCCTCCCGTTTCTTTCCTGCACTATTATCTCTGATTGCAACAACAATGAAGGGAAGTATGACTTTAGGGTTCTATCTGATGGATCACACCATACACTTTGATTGTTGAATTCAGGTTGATTATATCCATCTTGGCATGACCCGAAGAGCATCATTCTCTATATGAGGGATAGCCTCTTTGCTCATGACAATATCTACCATTGTATCATAACCACAGAATAATACCACAAAAGGATACAAGAGGTTATAGTAATAATAATAATAAATGTTGCAACTTTTATTAAATATTTTAAACGCATGCTGAAACAATGAGGCATAACTAGACTTATATTCGTCAATATAACTGGACTCATACTTATAGATAAGAAAACCATATAAAAGTAAAACGCATAAAAGCAATAATCTGTGGCATATGAAAATAAAATACATGGACACTGATAAAACATCTCCAATTTTGTCATCGGGTATCTGAGCATGAGCATCCTAAAATAACTATCCAAACTTCAAAGGTCGTCTTATGTTTGCGAACCTGAAGGATAAAAGAAAAAGTGGAGAGTGAGCACAAGTGTAAAGCAGGCTGGGGTATCAGAGGATATGCATGATATGATATCATAAAAGACAACAACAAATCTCTATGAATGTTTTCGCATCATGGCATCATTAATCATTTCTTGTTATTCTTCTTTCATTTCCTTTTAAAATAGTTTCATAATTTCTCAACATTTCCATTTTTACAATATTACACATTTCCTCTCCATCTTATTTTACACAATAATCAACATAATTTATAAAGAGGTGAACAATCCGTAATCCACTTATATCAAAGATAACTATCAAAGGCAAGAGTGTAGACTGTAGAATAATTTTCAAAAAATAAGTCATCCCATGTGTATTGCCCACGTGTGTATGTATCTATCCATATGCATAGCAGGAAACAAATAGTTACATATATAATAGGAACCTACATACACAATGACATTGACTCATTCAAAGGCTTCTCCTAAGGCGCGTGAGGCTTCCATGATGTAGTGTATGGTTAGTTGCTTCCATGCAAGAACTAGGGAGATTTTATGAGGGGGTGATGGTTTCTGCATGAGATCTAGCAATTGCGATGAACAACTTCACATGGTTTCTCTCAACGTCAATTGTGATTCTGTGAGCCTTTTTGTGACATCCTGAAATGGTCAATGATGACTCCAAGCAAGAGATGCAAAGATTTGATAAGAAAACAATGGCTTATCCACTGTATCTAGTGATGGCAACATCTCCATGGAGCTTCGCTCAACATTGGTCATGGTCTATCAGCCTTCTCTGACATGTCAAAGCGGTCAATAATAATTCAATGTGAAAACAACTTCTCTCGACATCGATTATGGTCTTTGAGCCTTTGCGACACCACAAAATGGTGAAATGGTCAAAGAGGTTATCTTATTTCTTCTCCACTCTTTTCCCCTTCTATTCTACCATTTTGCACACCCACTTGCACCAACATCCAATGTTTAGGACATCCCGTTCTGCCTAGGGATAGAAACCATGACTTGGAACGAGATCCGAATCCTTGTATTGGTCTGAAGTTTATGAGTTTTGCAAAGAAGCAGGCTTAAGCATTGAATAAATTTGCTTTGCTTAGATCATCTCTTGCAGGCCTATTATTCATTGATAGTTCTTGACTTGAATTTATCTTGCTATATAAACTCAGAGAAGAATGTTTTAAACTTCTGCTATTTCTGATGCCATCAAGATCCAACAGTAGGTTCTCTAAGGCAGTGAAATCTCTCTATCACAAGTGTTGGCAGAGAGTTATAGAATGTTGGTTTGGAGGGCTGATGAAAGTTGGCAAATCCTTGGTGGAAGAGACGTTGGGTCTTGCTGCTGTGGGAGAAGTGGAATAAAGAAATACCTAGCAACAGAGAGATAGAAGGTTTTCTCTAGCATAGGGACTGTGTGTTTAGGGGAAGGGTGTTGATGCATCTAAGTATGTGTATGGGGAAGACCAAGGTTGAATTAGAGGCTGCTTCCAGAATTGTGACATCTCAAGCAAGGAAATTTCTTTTAGGCGGCTGTTGATCAAAGAATGTTTCCCTTGTCACTTGTGTGGTGGGAAAAGCTAAGAGTGTATTGTCGATTAGTGATAAATTTTTGGATTAAACATGCAATTATGATTAATAAATCTTAATACCTAATATCTCTTAAAAACTTGCATGTACATGTAACAGAAATGTGATGGACATGTATCTCCAAATTCTAACAATGTATATTGGAGAAGTTGACTCAATTGGCCCCTTTTCCATTTTTGTCTGCCTTAACATAACGTAAGCATACATCAGTTTAATTGGGTCATTATCTACCAGCCTCGTGATGTTAGATTGCTTAAATGGTACAGGCTTAATTAATATCTTCCTATTGTTTGTAGTTATTCCCTAGAAAAAATTATACATGCAAAAAAGACACAATAATTGTACATGCATATTATTCATATGGTTGTTACTATTGTTGTTGTTTTGGTGTAATGATTACTAAAGCACGTCCTGACCTATTTAGTTAATTTTCCAGGTTGGGTCTTGTTGCCACCATTAAGGTACATAATTTACCTGGAACTAGTTATTACATTTGTTTACTTTTATTACTCTCCAAGGATTCAAAATTGCAGCTTTCGTAGCATCTAATTGACTAGGGAAGCTTTCAAAGAATTTGCTCTTAGCAAATTGAATAAAATCAATGTGATCGAATCTTTCTCAAGTTTTAAGCCTATCAAGCTTTAGAAAGGTTTATCTATGTGGTGGTGACTGACCTACTGTATTGCACATCTACAATATGAGGGAGCATATGCTCTTGATTTAAAACATTTATATTGATAAAAGCTACTAACATTTATCCAACAAGGTATTCTTTCAATTCATAACTATACACAAACAATTATATGTGGATCATCAAATATAAAACAAATAACATAAAAATGTAGAATAGTTCATATTTATTAGTAACATGCATATATATTTAATATCTAAACTGGTTATCATTTGCAAAATAAATGTTTTGCACTTACAAGTTGCTTCCATATCCAAAACTTAGACTGGCGTTTCATAATCAGAAGATTTGATCTTCTTTAGTGGAGAAAAATCATCATAAAAGATCATAAAAGTTCTCGAAATGAACTGAAATAATTTTTTTTTTTCCTTTTCATCTGATAAGATAATCACCTGGCCCTCCTTGATGTCTGAACTCCCTTAAGGGATTGCTTATTGTGTGTATGATGTGCTACCTTGTCTAACATGCCTATCTGGCCACCTTATAGAATATTGGTGTCTAATTCTTCCTCCAATGGCAGCCTTAAAAGAATGTTGATAAACATGATGTTTTAGGAATGCTAAACCTTTGTCAATGGTCAACTCAGTTGACTTTTTTTAAAAATGTTTTTCCTGATTAATAAAAAACTTTAGATTTTCAAAAAGGGTCTTTGATCAAATAAGATGTTGGGCACTGATGTCATTGGAACATTCAAAATGTTGGATTGGTTCTGTGGCTTGGAATTTTTTTTTGACATAGTAACATTTTAAGTTGTTCATCCTTAGTCATCATGTAAACAACATTACAAAGTTCCAATGCTCGACTTCATTGTTTATTATTCCTACAGTTAGGTCGACATTGGTGTTTGTTTATCTTATAGTTTCTAGCTTATGATGCAGGATTTGCTTTTGGTAGATGGACCAACCTAAGTCTTTTTTTCTCTGACTTGAATTAGTTTAAGACGTTGCAGCATGATTTTCTCCTCAGTAATTATACATTGCACAATCTGTCATCTTCAAATTGATGCTCCAATCAAAATTTCCCTAACATTTCTACTTATCCTGCTGAAATTATATTCACCAAATATGTAAAATACGTAATAACATATGAAATATAATATTCAATATTTTCTGTAAAATAATACAAGTAGTATGTATGATCAATACCTAAAGTGCTTTTCACTTGTAAAATGTTAACATTTACATCTTAGCCCCGGAACAAGGTAACTTAAAGTTTCAACTTTCAAGTCAATTTAATTTGTCTAAACTGGTTTTAATGGACCAAATAAGGTTTTTTTTTTTTAAATGCACATGCAAACCACATTTGCCATATCCATATATGCGCCTACTTTGTGGTTCCATTCATAATCTGCTTGGTGGCCAAATGTGCAGCCCAACTGCTTTTTACAGCCATGATATGAAACTTTGCTTGCATAAGGATAAGCAATGAATTTCTTAGATTGGCATTTGCATCATGAACTTTTCACCTCTTTCTTTTTGTAAAATGTAATTAGGCAAACTGTATATATGATGACATTTTGCAGGCTTCTCAAAATAAGTTTGTCATACAGCATTTGCTGAACTTGAAGTACTAGATCAGGTGCATATTCAAATAGGCACTAACTTAAGATTATGTTCATCATTTCTGTATTACTTGTATAAGCTGTCCTCTTTTGGTGATTATCACCTTTGCGCCCTAAGAATAGTTTGTATGGCAATCATCATTGGCGAGTTAGCTATGATCTGTTGGGCCATGGTGCTGTGCATTGTTTTTTTTTTTTTTCTTTTTGGGTCCTTTACTCCAGTTAATCTTATGTCTTATTCAAGGATCGGGCTAATGAGATATACAAGAAAATTGAAGATCTTAAGTCTATTAGAGGGAGAAACCAAGATGCAATTTTAGCTGCTTGCCTATATATTGCATGCCGACAAGAGGACAAGCCTAGGACTGTAAAGGGTATGTAGCATATTTTGTTTAGTTGTCTGTACATATGCTTGCAAATGTAACTGAAATATTCATTCAAACTAGAAATTTGTTCTGTTGCCAATGGAGCTACAAAAAAGGAAATTGGTCGGGCTAAAGAGTTCATTGTAAAGCAACTTGAAGTTGAGATGGGACAATCAATGGAGATGGGAACAGTTCACGCAGGAGATTTTCTAGTTAGTTAAATAAACTGCTAGTTCTATTATTTAATTATTTGATGAAATTTGACTGGTGGTTCTCTGACTTTTAGCTTTTGGGGGCTATTATTGTAGAATTTCTCATTTAGAACAATTTTTTATTTGTTGTTTAACATGCCTCGTCTTTGAATTTGTAGAGATGATTTTGTTCACATCTTGGCATGACAAACCAAGCAGTGAAAGCTGCTCAAGAAGTACTGCAGAAGTCAGAAGAGCTTGACATAAGGTATCGTTATAAAAGTGTTTCTGCATGATCACTGATAGCCAAGTTCCTTTTCCCCCACGGGCATAGCTGAGTTGATACTCGGGTGGTAGATTTGCATCACAGGAGTAAGGTTCAAATCCTTTGGGGTTCATTCCCTTAAGGAATAAATTCCTCCCACCTAGGAGGTCGTTCAGTACCGTGATTTACCTCCCTTCCATAGGGCCTTTAGGCGGGCAGTGGAGGAGCGCCTGGAGTAGTGTTATCACCTTTTTACATCACTGATAGGCAATTTCCTTTGATCTTTCTTTTGTTCTTTTATTGGAATTTTCTAATTATAAAGTAATGGTTTCCTCTAAGGCTTGCAGTTGCTGTTGAGGCATTTTTCATTTAGAAGCTATATATAACAACTATTTGATTGGAAGACCAAATAAGAGGCATTTAGAAGCATATTCATTACCAAATTCACTTTTAACTTGAGAAAAGTAAAATCAGATTTAACTTGGAGTTGTGGATTAAAAAGAACAAAATTCCTGACAAATAACAGATTCTCTTATTGATCCTATTATTTGAGATTCTGTCCTCTTGCAAAAGTATATAAGTAAGCTTTTCTGACTGTAGAAATCTTACGCAGGAGAAGTCCCATTTCAATAGTAGCAGCTATTATCTACATGACAACACAGTTTTCAGATGACAAGAAGCCCCTCAAAGGTTCTTCAGTCTTCTGTACTCTTATTAGCCATATGCTCTGTCCGTATATATCTTCATTCTCAGATATTTCTCTGGTAACTGGAGTAGCAGAAGGCACCATAAGAAATTCCTACAAAGATCTCTATCCATACTTAAAAAGAATCATTCCAACTTCCTATGTGAAAGAGAAAGATCTGATCTACTACCTTAGAAGTGTGCTAGGTACCCTTCTCATTCAACACTCCAGTCATTTACTGTATCTACCTTGTTTTTATTTCTTCTTAGATTGAATACTTTCGCCCTGCAGTATGTGATTTCCAGTTAATCTAATTTAATTAAATGTGCTAACCTAGGATGAGAATGGCGATGCTGATGCTGAAGGGGAGTCTTTGCCCAATGCTAAAGTTGTTGCCCTGTGACTTAGAGGTCACGGGTTCGAATCCTGGAAATAGCCTTTTGCAAAAACAAAAAAAACACGGTAAAGTTGTGTATAATGGATCCTTCCCTGAGACCCTAAATGGCGGGAGCTTCGTACACCGGATTTTTTTTTTTTTTAATATCGATGCTGATGAGGTTGTATAAAAGATTGTTTCAACAAATTTAATTCTCTGGTCAGATAATTATGTTTACTCCCTTTCCACATGTTTAACTGCATTGCCTATGTGACTTTCATCATGTATTTATGCTTGTGATGCGCGTGCAGTTTGTAGCTTCTTTTGATGTGGTGGTTCAAAAAAGAATTGATCTTGTAGATTTGAACATGCCACTAGAGAAATGTTATAATAGGAAAATCCACTAGAACATGTGAGTTGATCCTCAACTTTTGTGTCCTTGAAATTGTACTTCTTTTGATAAAGTGAGGAAAGTTTTCAATTTGAGTTTGGAATGAATTGTTCTTGGATTTTTATAAAAAAAATCATCATTATTCATATCACTATTTGGCTTCTCCTAAAAGTAGTTGGAAGGATAGGATCGACTAGAAATCTCGATTACAAGAGGTCCAATTTTGGATTTTTGAAAACTAGTCTTATTTATCCTAGTTTTTTTTAATAATTATAAGTTATGTAGAACAATAGGAATTTAATTAATGCATATCTACAAACATATTGTTCTTATGTTTTATAGAGTTTTAGTACTTTCTGATTTATCCTGGTGGTTAATGGAAAATTTATGTGAGGTTGAACCGATTATTCAGGTTCAACGTTACTTAATCATCTGGTGGTTAATTATTTTTTATGTTTCCTAAAGTTATGTATTCCTTAAAATATAATTATACATGTATCTGGCCTGAGGTCGCTTGCAGTCGTGAACGACCTCACAAAGGCCACTTGCGGCCCCGCTCGTGCACCCAAGGTCGCTCGTAGCTGTGCTTGCTTACACGGCTGTGGCGGCTTGTGGTCATGAACGACCTCACAAAGGCCATTTGCAGCTGTGCTCATGCGCCCAAGATCACCTGTGATCACAAGTGATTGCAGCTGCCTCATGGCCACGAATAACCTCTCAAGGCTACTCGTGGTTGTGCTTGTCAACAGTCTCCTCAGACGGTGCGATGGTTAAGATATGAGAATTTATCATATGAGGTCTAGAGGTTGAATCTCAGCGCGCCCAAGTATATTCCTCCCTCATGTCTTGACCATTTACACTTATGACTAATAGTCACAAGTGATTTACCTTCTTCGTGTTGGCCCTGTGACAGGTTGGCGGGGACGTTAGGCGAGCGTATTCGCCTTTTGCCGCGTGGTTGTGCTTGTGAACGTGAATGACCTCATAGAGGTTGTTTGCAACTGCAAAAGACCTCACAAAGGTTATTATTACTGTATAAGTTTAAATTAACTAGTAATTTAACTATCCGTCTAGTACAGTAACAATCAATAATGTTTATATTTTAATATTATAAAATGAAATCCTGTAAATCTAATGCTTTAGGATCTAGGGCCTCTAGTTCCAAAAAAAATAGAAGTCATAAGATGACCCAGTTTATTATGTTAGAGGGAATGTCTTGTTGATACTTGTTTAATCAAGAAATTTATTGTTTGTGCGCAAGATTTTGCCTCTTCAAATCTACTCTTGTCGGAAAAATGTTGTCGTCCCGTAAATTCTTTAATAAATTAAAGAACAAATCCTTCTTTAATAAATTAAAGAACAAATCTAAGGTGTATATACTCGCTTAAGAAACTCTTTTGCTCCCACCACGTTGATGTTTTGGATTAAGCAAATGTTCCTCCAGGATACAATGGATTCCTTGATAATGTTGTTGTTGGTTCCTGGGTAGTTTGACGACTTCTGCATTTAATCGGTCTGCAACGGTCCTACAGTTGCTTCCAAAGTGCATGCTTGAAAATAACAGGAAGGACTGATGACTAGTACATGAGGTGTTGCCACTAATGAGGTCTGAGGGTCAAATCCTGGTAAAATCATATGTCTGCCCTCCCTTATGCACTCGTATTATCTGGACTAGTAGCCCCCATAATTTACTTCTTCCGTGTTGATTCTGAGACTGATTGACAAAAATACTGAAGGCGAATAATTTATCTTTTACCACCAATGTTTAAAAACAATCCCTAATACCGTAGATTTATTCATGCTCGACAATTGAATACTTATATATTGTTACTGCAGTATAACAATACTTTCAAAAATAAGTAACTTTGGGAGAAAAGATTTTTTTTTTATAAAAAGATGATTGATTGTTTCTGTAAAGTGTTGTTTTATAGTATTTGAAACATTGTTTATGAATGGACATGTCTTTTCGATTATAACCTTTCATTCAGATATAAAAGATACCAATACATAAAGGTACACAATTGGAGTACGGATCTCTTGAACCCTTGTCCTAGTCCCTTCTTGGCCCCGTTTGCAATTAACATATCAGATCACGGTTAAAATCGGTTAAAATTGACTGCAATCTTCCCTGAATTCACATTCCCTCTAGATTGTAGTTTAGGTCAGGGTAGACGGTCGGAGGCCACCGGTGGTGGACGGGCTGCCCGGCGCCTAGCAACGGGCGCTCCGCCCACCAGCGGCCTGTCCGACTCAAACTATAACCTGCATGAGAACGTGAACCAAAGGAAGCTCGTAGCTAATTTTATCCGGATTCCATCCACGATCCGATGTGTCAATTACAGACGAGACCAAGAGGGGACCAAGATAAGGGGTCCAGGAGATCCGAACTCACACAATTGGACGGACACAACTGTTCAAGTTTCTTATTCCTTTCATTATTTTCTATTTATGGAAATCACCAACATTCCTTCGCCATTTCCATAAAAATAAAATTTTAAAAACTTTCAATTATCAAGCGACAAGCCTTATGCATAAATAAAGGTATCCAATGGATTTGAACCTTTACATAGTGAAGATCTCTCAAATGCTAAGCAAGGTGACTGATAGATCAGCTTTGAACTAGAGACCTTATTTGATTAACTGGAGCGATCTCACACAAATTTTCTTTATCCTCGGTATTCATACTAACAATATGTCAATTGACCTTATGGCTCACTACCCTAATTTTTCAGGAATATTTATGTAGTTAGCCGGATCACACTAGAGACAACATCATCTCTTGTATTTACATAGGTGGATGTTATAAAGAATACCCACAAAACTTAGTATTCCAAAGGATTGCCCTTTATAACTCCATTTAAAGCTTAGAAGCTTTTCCCAACCATTTTATTACGTGAAACAAGTACTTCCCTTGGGACATACTTTGCTCATTAAATTCAAGATTTGGAAATCATCCCAAGTTGAGTCACAGTTCTACTATTGATGATCAGTAAGTTGGTTTTAGTCTCATTTTCTTTAACATTCTCAAAACTAGATCTTTTGCAAGGACTTTTGTCAAAAGGTCTACCAAGTTAAGACTTGATTTCACATAGTCTATAGTTATGACATATTCAGATATCGATTGTCTAACTAAACTATGTCTCAATCCAATATACTTCGACACGTGGTTTACTTCCTCCGTGTTAGTTCTAGAGGTCGAATCTCGACACGCCCGAGCATATACCTCCCCCATGTCTTGATCATTTGCACTTATGACTAGTAGCCACCCGTGGTTTACCTCCTCCGTGTTAACTCTGGGACGAATCAACGGGACACTGGGCGCGAACGATTCACTTTTTTTTTTTTGTCACATGTTTATACACTTAACCATTGCTCGTGCTCAAACTTTTATGCCTTTCTCCAATCAAAATGGGCCACTTTATCGGTTAAGTATTTTTTTTATATTTATCAAAATGGTGAAATAGTCTATCCATGTACATATTTAATTGATGTCAATAATATTGCACAATGAAAATTATGGGGATGTATAAAAGGTTTAATCAAGAGTTGCATAGGGTAAACCATTTCATGTGGAGAGATAATTTGTCACTTTAAACCTTCCTTAATGGAAAATTAATAGATTTACTTAGCTACC
>JBAMIE010000041.1:4941323-4955143 GCA_037177295.1 Kaempferia parviflora | reverse complement strand
GCATCATAGCAAATTCTCTCAGGGGACTTTTTATTTTTACTCAATGTTATTTTTTAAGAATTTAATAAATACTTATAAGATCATTCAAATAATTATTTTTTTAAAGTTTTGTAGGTAGTAATAGGATGGTGGATAAGGTATAAATATCGGATCTTCCGACGGATATGGAGATGATGATAAAATTCAAATACCTGATGAGTATGAAGATAAGTACGACGATGGATACAAATGATATAAAATTCGATCTAAATTCTACCCATTTCCTCCCTAAGATAGTGGTAGGAATACTTGAAAGTCACTGATGGCTGCAGGGCTCAAAATCATGAGCATGTTAAGACTCAAAAGAGTGCGAGAAACAAAATGATGCAATTTTGAAGTGAATTAGACATGTCTAACTATATCGATTATTTTTCGCCGAAGGTCATTAATAACTGCAAATAGTTCGAAGTCAAGTAAGTTAAGCATATGGTACAACTTAGGAGATCCTCAAGAACAGAATGATGCAAGTTCAAAGTGATGAGATGTGTTTAAGTGGATCAATGACTTTTGGTCAAAAGTTATTAATAGCTAAAAAAATTGAACTAGAAAAATTGAGTGAGAGTGTCATAAGTAAAATGATATAAGTTTGGAGTGGATCAAATGTGTCTAAGTCCATGAATAACTTTTAGCTAAAAAGTTATTAATTGGAAAAGGTCTAAATTAGGAAAGTTAGGCAGGAATATTTAAGAGAGTGCTAAGAGTAGAATGATGCAATTTGGAGTGAATTAACTGTGTCTAAGTCCATCAATAACTTTTAATAAATAAAAATCATTAATAATTGAAAAGGATTCGGAATCAAAGAAGTTAAGCATGATAAACAAATTGAGTGACAAGAATAGAATGATGCAACTTCCAAGTGGATCAAATGTGTCTAGGTCTGCATTAGATTTTGGGGGAAAATTATATTTGATATAGACATCCTTAGACATTAAAACACTTTTGTTTAATAGAAAATCAAAACTAATTGATTGAAGATTAATTCCATATATAATGAGTAAAAGAGTAAGGAAAAGATTGGATTATGAGAACCTTCAAGTTAAAAAGAAATACAAATACCCATTTATAAACTTATTTACGATATTAATAGTGACACTTATCTTTCATAAACAAAACTATGTGTTTCAAAGTAAAATTTTCAGTTTTTGGAAAGTGGACAAGTGAAACCCTAAAATTTATTACCAACATAAATGTTTTATGTTTTTTTTTTTGTTTTTACAATTATTACAAATACGCAAATTTTTTTTTTCTAGACCTCCTTCGCAAGCCGAACCCCAATCCTTCCTCACCTTCTTCGATCGCGCTACTTCGACCTAACGCCTGGTGGTGGGAAAGGGCCGAGAAGAGCGAAGAGATAGAACCTGTGAGCCATGGTGGAGACACGGCGAAGCTCGGTGTCGTCCTCCAAACGGTCCTCGTCTGACCCGTCACCTGCGATTCCCCTGTCCTCGAAACGATCAAAGGTTCTTCTCTCCCTCGCCCCTCTAATTTTTCGATCTTGCGATTTCTTATCTGATGTGATTTCTGGCGCGATCCGCACTCGACCTTCAGGAGGAGGCAGGAGTCTCGCCCAAGGGGCAACGGGAGGAGTCCCCCAGGGAAGAAGCCGCGCCAGCCGCTGACTACCAGAAGTTGAACCCCGATCAGCCTGGAGCGGACACTACCGCAACGCGTGAGGTGAAGATGGCTGATGCCCCTGGCCACGTGGTCCAGTCGCTGACCCGAGGTGGGTTCTTGAGTTTGTTTGTTTGTTTGTGTGGATGAGATACCTGTGGGCACGAGATGTTGAATTTCTTGAATTGTGTTCGGTAAACCTTTTTCTGTCTCCCTTCTTTTTTTTTTCTCCTGTTAAAGAACGAGCAATCAAGGAGGGCAGGAATCTTGGCCTTGGATCGGTTGAGAATTCAATGAAACGGGCAGCAAAATCACAACAGAAGGCTGCATGGGCGAAGCTTATTTCACAATACTCTCAGGTAGTATTGCTGCTTTAATATCTTTATTCTTTTGAGGATTTTGCTTGTTCATTATCCATGTCATAAAAGCTAAGTTTATATTTGAGATTGATATTTGCTTCCTATTCCTAGAAGGTTCATCCATTGGATATCGAACATTATATTAGCCTGTTATAGAATAGGCGATTATGAAAATGGCCAACAAATTGAAACTCTTAATGGGTATTGCCGTATTGTCTGCTTTTGGCCAACATTCATTCCATAGCATCGATCTAATGATTTTGTCCAAGGATGAGAATTTGCTCTAAAGTGAGAAACTCCTTGCGGTGGTACCTATCCAAAAATTCTTCGTGAACTGCACTTATCTTTGGAATTTTTATTGAGAACCAATTCAATTCCACACAAAGACATTGAAAACATAGTCACACTTTCCTCACATAAATATGCAATGCAATTTATTTTTTTGCCTCCTAATTAGAAGCTTGCCCAATGTCATATCTTTTACAAGTTATTCAGCTCAACACTCACTCTTCATCCTCATCTAATGGGGTTATTATAGGCCTGTCAACTTTTATTGGTTCCTCAAAACACACACCTACTTGAGTAGAATTAGTCTGGTATTAAATTGTAACATATCATGTACTCGATAAGGTCGGGGTATTATTTATTTTAACCAACATCCCATGCTATCAATCTCATGACTTAGTCTCTTGTTGGGAATTGACCCGAAAGTGAGAAGCTTCTTCAAATGTCAGTCATTTTAGAAGTGCTCCATGTTGAGCACCCTTAACTTTTGGAGTTATCATAAAAAATATTCCACCAACAGTCATCTTGTAATTGAGAGTATATACTTAATTCATTCGATACATATTATATCCATAGCTCAATCACACTTTCAATATTGCAACATGTGGCCCCAGTACTTGAATGTGGTGTTGTTGCAATATGTCATGAGGCCGATTTCCAATGTGTGTGAAATGCATCACGGTCACTTGACCCCTCATGCAAAGGGACATTGTGCTGGGTGAAGCCCCCCGTGATTTACCGCCCTTCTATATCACATGGGGCAGTGGGTGAGGGTTATCACCTTTTGCTGCAATATTGCAACATGTGATTCAATCATTCCTATCCCTAATGTCTAGAAGCTTTCTAGGAATAACTCCTTATTTGAACCATTTGCCCTAATGATCAATCCCTAACCTCACCAAACTGGGTCGTCATAGGCCTATCCACGTCCATTTGTTTGCTAATGAACCACACACCTACAATAGACATCCTGCTTTGATGCAAAATTGTGCACACTGTATTCACTAAATTGATGTATTGTTTGTCTTTTTTTATTGATATCCTATACCATTGTTCTCACTATTATGTTTAATGGCTTAAATTGGCTCCAAAACGAGTATCTTTCATAGAGGTTGCCTATCTTGAAATTTCTCCACATTAAGCATACTTACCTTTGGAGTTCTTGCTAAGAGCCAATTCACATCCATCAAGTGTGTTATACATTTAGTAACCTGCTTAGGGCTGTAAACAAGCCAAGCCGAGCCAAGTTTTGAGGTTTTCAAGCTTGTTTGATAAGGTAATTGAGCCAAACCAAACCTAAAATGAACCAAGCCATAAAAATTATTGTTCAAGCAATTGAAATGATTGCTCAAAGTTTGGCTTGGTTTATTTTTTATGAGCTTGTGCTTGGTTCAAGTTTGGTTTTAGCTTGGTTCATTTAGATGTATCAAGCTCTCAATTCAAGCTTGTTTGATTGTTTGAAACTTTTGTTTATTTGATTGATTATTGACCTTGATAATTCAAACTTGTATGTTCATTTTAAAATTTTCTTTGTTTATTTAGTAATTTGATAAGAGTTTTATTTAACACTGTTCACGAGCTAAAGACATGTGTTCAAGCTTATTCGTTTAGTTTAATGAGTTATTCAAGCTTATTTATTTAATTGATCTCGTGTGTATTGAACGAACATAAACAAGCTTTTACCAAGCCGAACACCAAGCTTGTTCACGAACGTTCGTTCATTTACAACCCTTTACATGCTAGGGGCTGCACTTTGTTCAAGTGAATGGCTTTGATCCACATTTATCAGGTTGTGCCATTACAATAAAAGGGCTCAACCATTTCTCATTTTATGGGCCATGCAAATCTGTGAGCATTTTTTGCTTTTGGATTAGATTTAGGTCGACTACTCATTAAAGGATGATGTCCATGTATTGTTGCATAACACAATACACAGTAATATTAAATCATGTTGAAGCAACTTAAAATAATGATCGAGTTCCCATCATATTCAAATTTTAAACTTAAAATATTTGTAATACTCTCATATATAATCAAAATCATAAAGGTGATACTTATGAGTTGTTTGTATCAACCTCAATTGAGAGTTGTGTAGTTGCTATGAATGAATCTGATTATGGATTGGGAGGGAATGTAACTATGCTATAGTCTCAAGAAATCGCTACGATCCATGCAAGTTTTATGATATGTCTGCTTGGAGTGAGGGAGGCTGGAGATGAAGATGGATGAAAGGAGGGAGAGGGGAAGAGATGGAGAGGAGTGTTAAAAAATTATCCACACAATGGAGAGTAGAGAAAGAGGAGGAAATGAAATATTTCAACTCTACCCTTCAACATTCAACATGTTCTCCACTCTTTGAAAATGTGGCAGCAGAGGTTGACGATCAGTGGTGGTTCGACATAGTCCAACGATGGTTGGCACTTTGTAGTGGTTTGACAATTCGATTCCATTGCCATCATGGTTCTCCCATGGTTCAACGATCCATGGCTTCCATGTAGAGATTGCCTTAGTGTTGAGTATTGGTCTTCAGTCGCAAATGTGCTTTGCTGACGCTTGAATTGTGCTAGGATGAATTTGAATGAGATTTCTCCTTTAACCTCCTCCTACTATGTTTGTTTACTTCTGAAAATAAGGCTAACAATTATTTAGTCTATGCATTAAAAATTTGAAGAAACAAGTTTAAGAAAGAAAATAACTACCTAAAGTTTATAGTCAATTTATCAAGATCAATCTACTTAATTAATACAAATGTACAAGAGATAGCATTTTGACGACTATTGCATACTCTTCAAATTGCATTTTTTGGTAAATTTCAAGATTTCTAAGCTACAACACTAGTGATGTGATGCAAGCGCAAGCAACAATCATCTGCCAGAGTCTTTGGCCAAAACAAATGTGGGTGCCAAAGTAGGCATTACAATATTCAGTTAGATAGGCATGAAATCATGCATTTGGTAGCTTCATCCTAATTTATTGACGGGAAAATAAAGTGAGCCTGCTGTTGTTAAAGAGTCCAGATGGTTGTTTGGGAGCAGAATTTTGTCAATAGAGACTGGATGGCTTGGCCAAGCATGCTGCACATTTGAACTATTGTGTGGTAGTAATGTAGAAGGTGAGAGTCGGAAAACATGTGGAGCATATTGAGATGAGCGTTGAACACATTGTTGGACAAAGCAATGCATGATTCATTTTCCAACAAGACGATAGATGGAGACGGTGCCACTCCTTTAATTGGCACATCAAACTTTTGAGGATTAATAAGATTGTCGAGGTGTGAGAATGAAGGTGACAATATGATGTTTTTGATTAAGTTGATGAGTAAGGCCTTAAAAGTATTAGAAAGTATACTTGAGAGAATATCATATCACATATAGTTTTCAAGAAAATCAATTCAGGTTCATCTCTAGAAGTTCAAGCATAGATGCTATTTATTTGATAAGACAAACCAATGAAATTTAAAGGTTTGTTTCCCATGAGGGAAGGAAAGCATGAAGGAAATAAGGAGCTAAAATAGTTTTCCTAATGGCACTTATCCTCCATTTCCTTTATTTGAAAAAGTTGGAGCCTGGAGGTAAAGAAAAGACTGGGGAAGCATTTTTCTAGTTTTCCTTTATATTTCTTTGATTCCAATTGGATAGAAAACTTTTTGTGTTCAATGGAGCTCAAAGTTGAGCTTAAATTTTTTTTTTTTTTCTTTTGAAATTTTTTTGCTTTATGTTTCTTTTAATTTTTTAACAAATAAAGTTTTAAAATTTAAATTTCCCTTTCTAAAGGTAATTTTTTTGTAATTTTTCTATATGATTGTTTTACACTTCCTTTTCCTAGTTGTTTTCTTTGCTTGTAGCTTTGGATGCCACCTTGTATTGTCCGAAATGGGCACTGATACCCTTTCGACTTGCGACCAGGTCCAATACACTTTCGGTATTGACCCCATCCCAGGTGGAGTCGAGGCAAAAGCGACCTCGCTGAGGCCTCTGCAAGGGCGACCTCGCCGGGTGAGGCCGGTGCAACCTAGCCTTGGTGTGGCTTGATTTTCCCTTCTTTTTTTAATTGTCTTTCTGGGTTTAACTTCTTTGCTTTTCTTTTATCATTTTAGGATATTTATAGGATTTAGAGTTTAGGATTTAGAGCAGTTAATTTTCTTCCTTATTTTTAAAAATTTATTTTGATAATTAATTCTTTTTCCTCTGGTAATTTCTTTCTTTCATCTGTTTCTTTTCCTCCTCCATTTGTTTACAAAATAAACAAGACTAAGGATAAACAAGACTAAGGATTGTTACATTCACTAAGGAAAAAAATCTCTTTTAGGATGAAGGTGGAGACGAAATATTAGGAAAAACATCTATAGCAATCAAATACTGATAAAATATTTTTTAATTAATATATTTTATATTTTAAAAAAATTCTGAAGCTGTCTCAGTACGACACTATCGTTTTGGTCATCAATCGAAAATCCGGTATGGTTGGAAATTTTAAACCTTGATTTGTAGGAAACAAGTTGTAAAAAAAAAAAAAAGAGGACACATTCATGATTTTGGTACAAAGCTTGTAAAATCCCTAGGTAATTATTACGAGGGACTTTACTAAATGAATGTACATCTAATAATGGTATCAATTGGACAAAGGACATGTAATTACTAGTGTTAATGCTACCGTAAGTGCGAATATAGGATTACGTAAAAGAGTCTCTTCTGAAGTCGTATCTCTTACATATATTAAAATACCAATTATATTCATGATAAAGTTCGGTGGTGTATACTACACAGGTGCTGTAGTGCTAACTGGTGACAGGGAAAACAAATAACTGAATGTATGAATTATGGAGAGATTTGAGAAACTTGATGTGTGTGGTTATTAATAGGATAGAATAAAAATGGCACTACTACTTGTAAGCAATTAGGTGTAGCTCCAATCAATGACAAAGTAAGAGAAAATAGGTTAAGCCATGAATATGTTCAAAGATGAAAAACTTACTATCTAGTTAGTGAAGTAGAATCAATTAGAGTTATAAGAGTGAGGTATAAAGAAAATTCTTTAACAGAGTAAATGTGAATGTGAAATTTTTAACTAAAGTGAGACGAACTTGCATTGAGTTCAATGGAGAGATAATAGATCCATGAAAATGGCTACTGTAATTTGGTTTAGCAGAATATGATGATGGTGATATCAGTGTGAAAATGCAAACTCAGAAGTGTACCAGACTTAGATATATGGCTTCAGTCTTGCCTTGAATATTTGTTTTCCTTAAGAGGCAAACAAGAGACATCACATTGTCCATCGATAAATCAATAAGAATATATTAAGTAGGAGCTCACAATGGCTGCACAAAGTTGATAGTTCTGCTAATTCAAGAGATAACCCCAACTATTTTTATTTTCTTAGCACTCTACTTCATTTAGTATGTAGGTTCATTTTTCTGCCAATATTCATATGCTCAAACAACCATATGTTTCCCATTGACAAAGACATTTCATGATATACGACCTAGCTAATGAAATATATTATTTGTTCATAAAACAAATTGCCAAATTTAGCTTTAGCAAAACTAGTAGAAAATGGATTTTTTCTAGTAACTTTGAAAGAATTTTTATGGACAAGTGCTATGAAGATAAAATTACTATTGTCCACTTACAATAATTTGTATCTGCAGAATTTGAAAGGAATTATTTTTACATTTTTTGTTTTTTTAATGCAAGTCAATTTCTCATGGGGTTAACTGTAATTACTCCAGTTGCATACAAAAGGTTACTCAGGCATTTAATGATTGCAATGAATTGTTTAAACAACTTTGCCAATTCATCCTAATATTGGTTGGGTAACATGCGTTTAATCAGATGGAGTATACCTTAAGAAAATATTTGAAAGAAAACACAAATAGAATAATATCCATTCAATTCTATGGGATCAAAGGCATCAGTTTGGTATTGTTCTCCTTTGAGATCTCAATCCCTTATTCACCCTCTCTTTTTGACTCTTCTTGGTTTCTGTGGCTACAGTGTGGGTGCTACTTATAAGAGTATCATATATTCAACATGAGGTAGCCTACCATGATACCACAAGGTGGAATTGTATTATTTTCCTTGTTTCTTGTTGTACCTAAGTGTACACTCTCTTCCTTGTTATCTTTTGCCTCCTTGATGATGTTGGATAATGCATGTTACTGGGTATGGGCTAGAGAATTAATCATGGATTTAACATCTTGCTTTCCAAATTAAAAGAGGTGCATGGTTGGGAATCTTTTATCATTTTAGTCAGCAGGCAAAATATATTACTGCTAGCAAACTGAAATAAACATTGCATTAGTATGAAGAGATTAGATCATTGGACAACATTAATGGGTCATGGTGTGGTACCTGGTGGTATCAGTATTGATTGAGAAGGGGGGCTTTCATCTTTAGAAGGGGAACAGAGGAGGGAGCTTTGCTGTGGAATACGGGAAGTTTCAATTCCAGAAGGGAAGGGTGTGTGCAATCAAGAAATGGAGCAGGAGGCTTTAACTTACGAAGGGATAACAGTGAGAAGCTTCGGCTCAAAATTCAATAAGGTTTTCTATTTTTTTACTGCAGTATTTCTTCCTCGGTGTCCATAATGGCATTGTTGGTGGAGATTGTTAATTAAGCAGATTTTAAAGTATGGTTTATAGGCCATTTTTTTTGGTTAAACTAAACAAATTAATCAAAAGCATTGATTAAACATATAATACGGACAACTTATAAGTTTAGACTATTTAAACAATAATATAATACTGTCTATAAGTTTTTAGTGAGTATTTATAAATTGCACATATATATTTTTAAATTAGACAAATCCATTGAATTGATTATTAACTTATAACTTAAAAGTTAGTATATATTTAAATCAATTTAATATTATTAATGCTATATATTAATTACCTACAATTTTTTTAACATTTTATTACTTTATGAATAATTTATTAATTTATAGTAATATAAACTTCTATCAATATGTACTCAGTCTTAGAAGTAAATACAAGTAGAAGGGAATAAATGAGTTTAGGCATTGAAGCACGCTGACTCCATTTCAATTGAAAACTAATATGCATATATGAAATTACACTATAAACCTTGAGGATATCTTTGAGAATGTAACTACAAAGTCCCAAGTTGAAACTCAATATCTTTTTTATTGTCAGCTTAACTCTTTTGAAGACTTTCTCCATCTTTTTACATTGGTTCAATTTTTTTTTTTAATTGTTATCCTTGTACTGACGTTGAGTGTTTTGCTTTTGCTTCATATGAATCTCCATATGGTCTGTTTAAGTGGGTCAAAAGAAAGATCCCCATCCCATTTTCCATCATTACATAACACTCATGTTTTTGTTTGAGCCTTCTCTGTTGCCATCAAAAGTATGGTATCCAATACTGAATTTTTGACTTCAATGCTCAGAGTCTCTTGTTGCACTCTCTAAAATATGGAGAGAAATCTACAATCAATCCATTAGAATGTCATTAAATCTTTATATTTTTTTGACGTGTAATTTTTTAATTTATCAAGGCTGTAAGTTATGTTAATGGGCCAGAAGTTGTCAGTTAACCTTTATACACTCACTTCAATTGACATCTCTTGTAAGAAATCCTTAAAAACCTGTAACTATATGTTGCATTTTATCTTGGTTGCTATCTGTTTTATTTAGCACCTTAGTTAAATTAAAAGCTTACAACACATTACCTTAAGTAATTTATAGATATAGTCAACAGTAATTTTTCATTTAAATTTAAATTTTAGAAATTTAATTTTCCTGTTTTTCAGAATTTTAAATTCATCACTTATTTCTGTTTGCCAAAGAAGTTCTTATGTTTGAAGGTTCATTTGCTTGACGTCCATCATCAAATATAATTTAATGTATGGTACCTTAAGCACATGTGGTGATTATTATTTGCATGTGTATAATGAATATATTAACGATGAAAAATATGATTTGGGCATCTCCACTTTTTCTTACTCGTAACTAAGTGTTATAAATTTCCCAAAAGAGTAGGAGATTTTGGCTAAGATGCATGTTCCTGATGTTTGACCCAATTTAAGCATCTAGTTTGAGAACTTTGTGTGAATGATACAAAGTTGAAGGAAAGAAAGAACCAATTTTGGTAATGTTCAATGTGCATTCCTATAACTAGCTAATTAGATATTCACACACACACACACACATGTATATTGGTATGATTACAAGCAAGGTATTAAATGTGGTGGCATTTTGGTAGAAACATCTTATTCCGTCGGCTGACTGAAAGTGGCATAGGCTTGACCAAGGTTCCAAATCTCGAGCCATGTCAAAGTTTCTATCTTTCATTGTTTTGATACATGCTGTTTGTGCTGAGCGTGGTTTTAAATCTTATAATATGCCGGGCGAAATAGTCCGAGTAAATCATTCAAGTAAATTATTGAAACTTCATACCACTCAGCACAGACAATGTCTCTTTCCTTTATTTCATCTCCTTTCTCCTTCAACCTTCAATCTGTTATCGACACCATATATTAGAGCGTCGATATGTTACTAGAAAGTCTCTTTTTAGTTAAAGATCGAAACTATGGTAGGACTATTTTGAACTTTGGGGCCGAGTGGTATTAAGTTTCGGTGATTTACTAGAATCATACTTTTCGACCGTTTCACTGGCTCGGTACGAGATTTCAAACCATGCACTTGAGATAAGAACAATGGTTAAAGATCCTCTTCTTCTTATCACCATCTTGGAGCGATGCTTCTTTTACACTTTGAGATGTGACTTCTTCCTTCGAGATGTTGTTAGGACTTTGTCCCTTCTTCATGGTGTGATGCTTTAAATGTAGGTAGTGAAAGCATCTCTTTCTCTAAAGATGTAGGCAACAGACAAACACGTGCCCTTCCTTCCTTGCAGACATGGACAATGAGCAGCATTTTTTCTTCCTTCTTTAGATGCAGCAGCACTGTTGTGGCAACACCTAAAGACGTGTGGCAATGATAATAAGCTTCTCCTCTTCTCCTTCTCCCCCACCTCCATGTCGGATTAGTGCCACTTGGTACCACCTTGGTACTCCTTCGACACCACCGACACCATCACACTTGGCTTAGGACAGAATTGGAACAAAATTTTAAACCTTCCTTGCATGTTTGAAAAAGTTAATCTATTCATATTCGAAGTCAGAAGATTCCGGAAGGGTATGCTTTGTCATCAACAAAATTTTTGAAAAGGTGACTGCTGGTTCCTTGAGATACAATATGAGTGACTTTGATAACATTCAATTTTGAAGTTGAAAAATATATTGGCAAAGTCATTGATTTTGAATGTAGAAAATTTTATTCGCATATTGGAATAAGGCACTTGCTAACTTAAAGGGTCGTTATAAATCACAATAGACCTGTAGGGCTCATCATACTGTTGATAAAATACTTGAGGTTGTGGTACTTCGCTTTGGTTACTTAGAGTCAGGTTTGTTTAACCCTTCTGAATGCTTTATCAAGCTGGCAATAGCGGAGTGAAGGTGTTGGATCTATTTTTTCTGTCATGTTCAGTTACTTGGTACTCCTTATTTCTAGTCTGATGCTTGATTCTTTTGTCTTTCTGTTCAGAACCCCCATCTTCTTCTTTCTAGTCCTCACTTCACTGTTGGTCAAAGCCCGACCTGTAATTTGTGGTTAAAGGATCCATCTGTCAGTAAAACAATTTGCAGATTGAGACATTCCCAGGTACAAATGTGGTTATTGAAATTGGTAAACAGATATTTTGAGTTGAAAGATTCATTGTATTTTTTTCTGTCATCTTTATTATTGTAACATCAGCTTGGAGGTTCATCGGTAGCAATGCTTGAAATAGTAGGAAGGAAAGGAGTTGTGCAGGTAAATGGAAAAACTTTTGAGAGAAACTCAAATGTTGTTCTCACGGGAGGAGATGAATTGATTTTTAGTGCTTCAGGGAAACATGCTTATGTATCCTTTATGAAAATTTCTAAATATACTTGCTTAAGAGCAAATAGTACACTGTTACTGCTTCTCGTTTTTTTTTTTTTCATATCTGGTCTTGGAAGAGAAAAAATTTCTTATCTGTAGGCAGATATTTCAGCTACTTAAGAACAACAATTCAGCTGTGTCGGTGCTACCTTCTCCACTTGATATTTCAGAATCAAAGGTTCTCTCTGCAAAAGAAGTACAAGTTGAGACCAGGTCAGGAGATCCATCAGCAGTTGCTGGAGCATCAATATTGGCATCCCTTTCTAATAACATAAAGGATCTGCCTGATGCACCATCATCACCTATTGATGAGAACATTCATGAAGGTTTAGAAAAGCCTGCCTTGGATTCTGTGTGTGATGCATCAGAAGATTGCAATCCAGATCTTGAGAAGGACTCTGATATTCTAAAGGAAACCTCTGACAATGATGGGGGTGCTGAGTCTCCAACTGATAATCCTGATGCGGTCTTATCTTCTGATCTTGTTGGAGATGAGGTCATGCAACTTGATAGTATTGGTCCTGATGTGCATCATGACGATGAAATTGGGAAGGTTTCTTCTATAAACTATGAAACACGTCCCTCTTTAAGAATGCTTGCAGGATCCCCTACATCTGATCTGGATTTGACTGTAAATGCTTTCAAAGCATTTGATGATCATAGGGATTTCCTCAAGGATCTGGAATCAACAACTTTCGGTCCCACTAATAGATGCCAAGCTTTTAAAGATGGTTTGAAACAAGCAATAGTTAATCCAAGTGATATTCAAGTTTCGTTTGAGAAGTTTCCCTACTATTTGAGGTGAGATATCATGTTCATGTCTTTGCATATTGCTTACCTAATATTGATTATGTATATTATTCTTTGGTTCGCCATTTTCTGAACAATTATTGTAGATTTCTTTATCTTAATTTTGTTTGCTCTTTATATTTATTTATTCTGAAGAAATTAGGCAAAGAGCCAAGATATCAATCCCTTTCTCATACTTGTCCTCAATGGTATTCAGAAAGGTTATATATTGTTGACCCTTTTGTATATGTTGGTACATACTGAATTCTGACAATATGGTGTCGGTTTCTGCATCATCTTTATTTAAAAGTATCTGCATCATCTAGGTTGAGTAATGCATGAATTGAAAATAGAAAATGGAAAATACTCATCTCCATTGGTTTGTGTTTAATGCATGTTACTTGATCCTGTGTATGAGTTTTTTTTTGATAAGTAAAAGTGGTATATCATGTATACAAAATGTACAAAATGAGATGTTAGGGTCTATTCATGTTTGATGAAGTATCATATCTGAATAGATACCTAAAGACATGTATACATATGTATCTATATACTCTTGAATATCCTTTTACATCTATTGACCTACCCTCAAAAAAAAATTACGATTTCCAGCCCTCCATACGTAATGTATCAATGATGACAAAGCTAAATGATGAGCCTTTGTCACTCGCTCTTTGTAATATCGTCCAAAGGCACGGATCCTCCTTTGATAGGTGGGCATCGATGGACACATGCAAATGCTCCTATGTCTGCCGGGGGGGGGGGGGGGGGGGGGGGGGGGGGGAAAAAGG
>JBAMIE010000041.1:4930186-4941313 GCA_037177295.1 Kaempferia parviflora | reverse complement strand
GCCTCCTTTGATAGGTGGGCATCATTGTACACATATGCAAATGCTCCTATTTCTGAGGAAGGTGGGGGGGGCAGTAGAGGAACAAATGCTCCTGTCTCTCCATCACCAATTAAACTGTCGATCCTCCTGATACTCTTGTCGGTCTATGGTGAGGAGCCTTCGCCGTGCTAACATCCAAAAAGTGATTGCATGACTCGGCTGAACATAGGACTTCCACACTGTCAGACCCATGGCACCTTGGGACTAGGACTTTAAAAGAAATCATAAGCTCACTCTGCTATCTTGTGAGAACCACTCTGTCAGTCTCTGTCTAGCCGTCTCAGGTGACTCAGCAACGTCAATGATAAGATCCTGTATGTGTAATAAATGCTTGATCATTAGGGAATCTGAATGAGCTGCCTACCAGGACCACAAATCAATGTGACTTAAGTATGTATGATGTACCCACTTGATGCATAATGCATCCTCCTCCTGAATCTTCTAGATAACCTTAGCTTCGAGGGTTAGGTTTCATGCCAGTAAGTCTCTGAATTTCATGCAGCCCTCGTCTTTCACTCTACACATATCTGCCCAAGACACTGGAGGGTGCTTGGATATCTACATGAAAGACCAACATATGTTGTAGATACGGTCGATGATACCCTAAGGTAGCGGCATAATAGAAAGCCAGAAGCACTCAACGCCTTAAAGTACTGCAGCGATAAGTTGCGCCTTGTTTGCATAAGCCAATGTCTTTGGCTAGGCATTGATCTGTCGGATCAGAGAATCAGTGAGCGGATTATAATCAGATATCCGTAGGCGTTGTGCAGCTAGTGGAATCCTGAGGTACTTGAAAGGCATAGAGCCTTCTTGGAAACCTGTGATGGATAGAAAGCCTACTCTGCATCGTATCATCAACTTCAACGAGGTAAATATTGGACTGCAGGTGATTAACCTGAAGTCCAGAAGTAGAACTAAACTTTTGGAAACATGTGATCAATGTGCCTACTGAAACTGTATCATCTTGACGGGAGATCATCTACATAAGCTAAATGAGCCAATCTAAGGTGTCTGCACTGTTAGTGGAAGCTGAAGCTTGCCGCATCGTGCTCTGCTGCAACTGCCTCCCAAAGATCTCAATCTAGATCCCAAACCGGTATGGTGATAGAGGATCCCTTGTCGTAGTCCTTGGACGTATGAGTATTTAATATTATAGCAAAAGGTGATTGTGCTTACTCCTCACAACCCGTATGTATGAGTATTTAATATGAACTTACGTCTAGTTATCTAACACACACATGTAGTCGTAAGGCTATTAGTGTCCATATGATTGCATAAAGTTCATGTATAAAAAATGACATGATTCTTACATACAAATCGGAAGAGAAAATTTTAAACCCATTAAGAAAGAAAATTTGATACATTTTATTTTATACAATTTTAAAAATAAGAAAGAAAATTCGTTAAAGGTTAAATTTGACCCATTAAGAATTAGATTAAACCCAAATACCCAATTTACTAAAAATAAAATCAAATTTATTATAAAAAAAGGAAAAATGATGAATTTTATATTAGACTATAGAAATAAAATGGTTAAATAGAGTGAATATCATATTATGGGTTGATGACATTGATTTTCCTATGCCAAAAACAGTTGATGAGCAAGATTTCTAATACGACAACAACAATAACCAAACCTTATCCCACTATCTATAATAAAATAAATAATAATTTGTACATTATCATCAATTTTATTTAGTATAATTTTGTTATGAATCAACAAACAAGTTTTGTTCCATTATGTTATTATATGAAACTATTATATTGTTTTACATACTTTTAGATATCAAAATTATCCTAAATCAATTTTATTATTTTAAACATATTTTGTATCTAATATCGTAACCTTAAGTTTCAGGGTTCAATAAGATTCACCAGTCAATAATTCACCAAAATGATTTGCCAGAAAATTTGATAACCTTGATTAAGAGTGTTGGGATGTTTGACATGGGTGCCATGGGGATACACTAAACCCTTATTTACACAAATGGAAGGAAATTAACTCCGTAGGTTCATGCAGTTCTTAGCATAGTATGCAATCAATTCTATGAATTAGCATTGTTCTCAAGCTCAGTCTATTCTCCTCCCCTTGTTTACCTCTGTTGAATGTGAGATCTTACAAGTGGAAATGGAATTAATTCTATTGATTTGCATGATTCCATTTGTGGGGCATTGTACATGGGAAGGAATAAGGACTGTGCTTGTGAACTGTGCCAATCCATGGAATTGGTTCACTTCTCAGTGTAAATACAACATAAGAGTCTGCGTACCAGAGTATTTGATAGTATCTACAAATTGATGAATTATTCAAATTGGAATCTTTAAATACCTTATAGAGTACATATCTGAGGATGGGTGACCAATAAATATCTATAATGAAGTTTCATTTTAAATTGGTCTGTAAACTTGAAGGACTCTTGTTTCTTTAAGTTTGTATACTCAAAAAGTTCCTCATTTATTTTATGTTAGTAATTGTTTGAGAAATCTCTATGGCATCCATGGTAATTTGGGATGTGAGGTTCAATAGTGTTTGTAGTTAAATAGCCATCACGAAGCACTCATTTGTGGATCTCATCTTTTGTTTTTCTTCCAACAAGTATAATATTGATGCATGGCTAGCATAAAGTTTCCACTTGAAATTCAAAGGATTGGAATATTTTTGTTTTTATTTATTTTTTTATTCTTTGAGAAATCTCTAGAAGTCATCCACTTGTTATTCATGGTTTGAAATCTTGTACAGTGCTATATTATGCTTGATGATACGGTCAAAATATATCATTCCGATAAATTACTGAACTTGATACTACTCGGTACAAATATTTATTATGTGCTGTGTTAATCATGTGGATTAGTATCGTGTTATATTGACATTCAACACTTCTTGACATGCTATAAAACACGTCTTGTTCTACCTTTTATATCTTTTGTCTGTATAACAAAATGTCAGTAATACCATTGCATATAAAACACAATAAGAAGTTAGGGATAGTGTTGTGTTTTCTTCTTTTTCATCTTATTCCTCCTTCCCCTTCCATTCTCCACCGGCATCATATGTTGAGGTTGGTATTGAAACAATATCATTTCAGGCAAAGTTCAAAACTTTGTCACTGTTTGAGATTTTGAGCCTTAGCTTGCTAGGCTAATTTCTAAAAAACTTACCCAATCTAGCTGAAGAAATTACTAAACTGATTCTATCATAAATAAGAACAAATAACTGTTAGTATCAATCAAACTCTTATGCCGATTCTGCTTACCAAACTGTTAGTCCTTTGTTGTTGGCACTTGCCTAGTAAGACAAAAAAAGTTGCATGATGTGCTCTCCTCTATATTAAAGAACTTTCTTTTGTCTGATATTGAGATATTGCCTATTATATTTTTTGTGTGCTAATTTACATAAAAGTTATCATAATCTGATGTATTGCTTGTCAGAGATTGCCCTTTGGTTATACTGCTTCAAGTTTCTAAGTTTAATTGAAATAAATGGCACAACCATTGTCCCATACATGCAGACGATATAAGACTATAAGCTGTCTTATTTCTTCAAAATTCTTGCTGGAACGATCATTAATTATCTTTTTGTTCTTGATCTTCCAGTGAGAACCTGAAAAAAATTCTTATGACTTGTGCATTGATTCATCTGGAACGCAAGGAATTCATAAAATACACTGCAGATATTTCATCAGTAAATAATCGGATTCTATTATCTGGCCCAACAGGTATGATTGAAATTGTTAATTTTCAAGAGTAAAAACTGATTTTTGCACTCAATAATCTAAGAAAACATAAGATGTGTTTATTTAACTCTCTAGGATCTGAAATATATCAAGAAACTTTAATAAAGGCCCTTGCCAAACAGTTTGCTGCAAGACTGCTCATTATTGATTCTCTTCTGCTACCCAGTGTAAGTTGTTTCTATAATTGAATATTTTTTAAATAAAAATCTCTTACAATTAGTTATTTATTATGCACTTAACATTGAAGATTGAATATTTTATCATCACGATGATAATACTTAAAATTATCACTAATCTTTAGTGGGAACTTGAAAACAATTGATTGCAGGGATCATCTTCGAAGAACTCAGAAACGTTAAAAGAGAGTGTGAGAATGAATAAACAAGGCATCTTTTGTAAGCACCGTACTGCTCTTATTGACAGCGTACAACTGAGAAAACCAGCTTCCAGTGTGGAAGCAGATATTGGAGGGGCATCTTTAAATTCTCAATCTCTGCCAAAGCAAGAGATATCTACTGCAACATCAAAGAACTACACATTCAAAGAAGGTTAGCCGTGTTCTAGTTTGTATACTTATATTGTTGAAGTTGCTTTTATAGTTTATGTTGGCTGTAAGCTTAATGAAACAGTATCTTGATGTCACAGGTGATAGGGTGAAATATGTTGGCTCATTTCCTTCATCAGGCTTTCCCATTCAGCCACCTCAAAGGTATAATAGTGTTTTGAAGTATTATGTTCCAATATTTTTACTTTTGGTTAGGGGTGTTAAATCGAGTGGGTTGGATTCGGGTCGGGTGGGTTTTTTTTAAGTCCGAACCCGAACCCAAATTTAACCCGAAATTCCTAAACCCGAACCCGACCAATCCGAATAACCCGAAAACCCGATTCAAAATGTGTTTTTTTTTTTTTTTTGGCTATTTTCCCTATAATTCTTCACTTTTATCTTAATATTTTCTCATTATCATACTAACATTGATAATAATATACATAAAATTATCTTAATTTTCAAAATAAAATTTGATTTAACCCCCCAAAAAAAAACATCCACTAAGTGATTAAACCCTAAATTTGGATCAAATCGGGTCAACCTAAACCCGAGCCGACCTAAATATTTTCAACCCGAAATCCCTCCAACCCGACCTGACCCAAATATTTTCAACCCGAAATCCCTCCAATCGACCCGAACCCTAAAATTCCCAACTAGAATTTGATTTTGTTTGAGTCAACTCAGGTCCGGTGTCAGGTCAGGTTCATTTTTGACACCCCTACTTTTGGTTTATCTTGTATTCCAATTTTTTTTTTCATTGTTAACTATTAAACTCGATATCCTTTAGTGAGGATTTAAAGGTTTTCTTCCTCACTAAGGTATCACTCATGATTCTGACTCATTATCATGGTATTGTATATCTGTGTTCTGATAGCAGAGGAAATTGTTTTCCTGAAGACACCTAAATAAATTGAACTATTATATTCCTAATGGAAGCTTAAGTGCTGGCACTATGACTTTGCTCCATGTTGCAGACTTGCACTTGTTATGTGCCTGCAATTTGTCTCCTTTTTGAATTTTTCCATATAATATTTTCTATTGTGGGATCCACTTTACATAAACCTGGCTTGTTTTATTTTTGAGTATTTACTTGGTAGTTGTTACACTTCTCATGTATGAATCTGAATCCAATCCTCTCACTTGATACAGTCATGTATGAGTGGTAGAGGCATTTGATGGATGCTATTATTACATGATTTTAGAGTATTGATTTGGCACATTGCAATATTCAAAATGTTGGTCCATGTTTGTTGGCATGGGCAAATCATAGCATTCCACCTGTGGAACAAAACTGAAATGTGATTGGTAGAAATATAGACAATACCTACCTTTTGTTTTTTGGCTTATCTACCAAAATTCAGTGTTAACCAAAATTTGGCTTATCTTATTCTCTATTCTAATATTTGAAACAAGAGGAAGCCTTCACTCCGACTTTATTGTTCTAGGGGGTACCTCTTTGTTTAACCACTTAAGCTGAGCCTACCCTTGTTGTTGCAACTGGCACTATTGTTTCATTCTGTACAAAGACCTAAACTCCACTGAGAAAGGAACTTTAAGCATTGGTTGCTAGTTGTTAAACATTCCATTTATGAATGTGATTTGGATTTTCTTACTATATATAGTGTGGTACAACCATTTGTTTTTACTGATGCAACTATTACTTTTTTTTAGCCTTATCACATGATAGAAAACAATACACTTTTGTATAAACCGCAAAAAATATTATTAACTGATTAATTCTATTGATTCTCTTTTGAATCATATTATTTTCTACAGTGGGCCTTACCTAGTATAGCCAAAATGCTTCAAATCCATGTGATTACATCTATAATGTAATCGGTCCATTATAAAGTATTATAAAGTGTAACAATTGCCTCTATATGTCTGAATTTAAAGTCTCTTTATGAACTTAGGCATGTTTGGTTCTGTTGTCCATGCATGATTATAAAACATGAACTGGACAACTGGTTGATTTGAGCAGAGAACCAAGCAACCTCAACCATGGGACAGTCTCATTCACTTACTAGTAAACCTGGCCAGTTCATTTGATTTCCAGAATTCAACTTTTCTTAAAATTTATATTTTCTTGTATATTTGCAATTTTGTATTCATATACCATATAAATATTTTCATATAATATAATAAATACTATTTATAATAATCAATCTCTCATCCTTTCCCTTAGCCTTATAATATAATACTATTTATAATTTAGACTATGTTCTCCCTTTCCTAATCAATCTCTCATCCTTTCCCTTCGCCCTGCGATATTTTTCTTTTAAATAATCAAGTTTCTTCCACTTTATTTTTATGTGGTGTCACTATCTTGATTGAGTAAATTGTTCATTGACATTCATCTTTTTTATATCATTGGATGCTTTGTGATGGAACTTACTAGTTGTCATCATTGGTTCAGTAACCTTCAGCAATATTGGTAAATAGTGGTTAGTATTGCTACTTATAAATACATTATCTCGTCATTATTGTCCATATTAATCTCTCCTGCTTATGTTATAAGCTTGTAGCTATTCAGGACAAATGACTCAACCATTTTTTCTCCCTAATAAACACGATCAGGAGGCCAAGTATTGATGGGTAGCCTATAGCCTATTTTGTAACGGAAACATGGTTTGAAAGCTCGTACCATGTTGAGCAAAACTATCAACAACATCCAAGCCTCATCCCACTAGGTGGGGTCGGCTATATGGATCTTTTTACGCCATTGAGCTCTATCTCCTACTATATTATCATTTATACTTATATAAATTTTATCTTGTTTTATTGTTGCTAACTAAGTCTTTTTTGGTCTTCCTCGTTTGATGTATTGTTCTGGTTAATTACCAAAATTCAGTACCAATTGCCATTGACAATGTCTCCTTCGTATTCTTTATCTCCTTCTTCAACCTCCAATTAATACCAAAACAATATCTTTTTAATTAAAGACGAAAACTTCAACATAGCTTGAGATTATGAACCTTGAAAGGAAATAGTTTTTATGTTTTTTTATTATTGTTTTCTTATTATTGCTTCTTCTGACTGTTAATATATTGGTTGCTTTTATCATGCTCGACTCATTGTCTAATTTTTATATGCAGAGGCCCAAATTATGGGTACCGTGGGAGAGTACTTCTTGCTTTTGAAGAAAATGTATCCTCTAAGGTTGGAGTTAGATTTGACAAACAAATTCCAGAAGGTAATGATCTTGGGGGCTTATGTGAAGAAGATCATGGATTCTTTTGCGCTGGTAATTCTCAGTTGACCTTTTTGTTCTTGTTTTCTTAGTTGTTTATAAGTACTATTTTTTTTTTCTCTCTCAATTAACTGTCTTTTATACAGCTGATTTACTTCGTCCTGACTTCTCCGGGAGTGAGGAGGTTGAAAAGCTTGCAATCAATGAATTGTTAGAGGTATGTTATTTTGTTCTTTTCCTTTGCATATTGATATACAATTGGCATGCATTTGGGATGTTCCTCACTATTCTCTTTTTTTCAGGTTGTGACAGAAGAAAGTAAAAATGGCCCTTTAATTGTTTTTCTCAAAGATATTGAGAAATCTATATCTGGAGTTACTGATTCATATATGACAATGAAAAACAAGCTTGAGTTGATGCCACAAGGTATTCTTATAATCGGGTCACATTCACAGGTTGACAACCGCAAAGAAAAGGTAATGACCTTGTTTAATAGGTTTTATCTTCTAAACAATTTGTCTCAATTTTTTTTCCTTTATGTCTTCTATAATTTTCATGTGACAAAGTACTTTATGCAGTCACATCCTGGTGGGCTTCTTTTTACTAAATTTGGGAGTAACCAGACGGCCTTGCTTGATTTGGCTTTCCCGGTACCTCTAATTACATTTCACTTGCTTGCCATACTGTTGGATTTTTTTTACTCGTGAGTTTGAATGTCTTATCATTTATATGCTTCATAGTCCATGCTTTTGATGCTATGTTCAAATTGCTTCATTGATGTGGTATTGAGCTTCAAGCAGTGAGTAAAGCATGTTTTGAACAGAGATTCTAGTTCATTTTATATTATTCTTTTTTTCAAGGTATAAAATTGCGAGTCAGAATTTCGGTATATGACCGATATGATTTCAATACCGTATCATGCCAATATGGTTTCACTACTTTTTAAAATACAAAATATATTAATTAAAAATATTTTTATGTACATTTGATCATTATAGATACTTATTATTAAGTTAAATTTGAGATGTTGAATGATGAGTTTAAATTTTGATATTATCTCATGAGATTTGATTCTTATTATGTAAAAGGCAGTCAATTTAAGTTAATTGAAGCCATTAAGAACGTTAAGTTATATTTAGTTTAGATATATTTTGATCAATTTAAAATTAAATCTAATTTATATATAAAATGATTTAGTTTATTAGTAGTTTAAACTTTAAACCTCTTGTTAGCAGTAATAAGAGGTTTTGTTTTTCCTCTTTGTTTATGTTATTGAGGAAAATAATAATGAATAAAAGGAAAAAAATTAATAAGGAAGCAAAAAAAAAAAGGAAATTTTAATAGGGAAAAAGAAATAGTTGTTTTAAAAAAAATCAACTTCTAAAATAAAATAATTCAATAAAAAATGAAAAATGAAAAAATAGCCGCTTCTGCCGCGAGTGCCACAACCTCGTGGAGACTGTCGTAGGGGTTGCAACATTCTTTGCATCTTTGACCCACGTCGCGGTTTCGGTAGCAGGTAGAATGTCTAGCGGTACAACACCAGATTTAAGGTCTAGTGGATCAAATTCCATAGACTTTTGATACATTAACCTAGGGCATGCAAGGTCTAGGGGATCAAATTCATTTAATCTCAGCCTTGCTCTTCTCTAATTTCAACCCTCTGTCCATAGTTTGTAAAATCGTGATCTGGATCATAGGATCGTATGATCCTACGATCCAGAATCACTGAATCTATCCAAATGAATTGGGGATCGGTTTTGTGGTGGAATTAAAATTGGATCGCTGGAATCGGCATGATCCTACGCTATAAACTATCCTTATGTGACACCGGGACCAAGCGTCCTTATCGATGTCTCGGGCAGCGAGCGGAGGGGACACGAGGAGGCGGTGGCACCTTGTGGAGGGGGGTGAAGAGGGGAAGACATCGGCCAACGACTAACAATGGTGTCCACGGGGATGCATGAGCATGCAAGTGAGGTTGTGAGGACAGTGGCAAGCACGAATGAGAGGACAACCTTGGCCTCGTGCAGATGAGAGGAGACAACATAGTGATTTTTGAGAGGCAAGGAGACGACACTGATTTTTAATGTAACGTTAGGTTTTTAATTGAAACTTTAGTTAATTGATTCGATCAAACTCCTAACTTAAGTGAGATCCTTTAAATAAGCTTTCTCAAACCCTAATCGAATTATCCTATTAAAATATATATATTTTTTCTTTTAAAATTATATTTATTTATTATATATATTTTCAAACTATTATTTCCATTAACATGATTAATATTGTTATATTAATTTGATTTAATTTATTCTAAAGGAAATTTAATCAAATATCAAATTGATTTAATCTTCATGGATCAATTTGATCATCCTATCAAATACTAAATTAAATTTTCATGGTGGTAGGATCGTATGATTCTAAGATCCAATTCTGACCCTAAATTGATCGCGATCCTACAAATTATGCCTCCATCCCTCCATATTAATGAACCTTCTAAGTCAAACATGCAAGTTACTAAGAGAAGAGCTTGGTCTAAAATCAAATATATGTGCCTTGACCACCTGTCTCTACTCTGAAGGACCTCCAGTGCCTTGAACAATTGCTTCAGTTGGTGGTGCACGATTAACAATTTCATTACTTGAAGCACACAACCTCGATTACTTTCTCTCTTTTTTTTTTCAATTTTTTTCAGCTGCCAATTATAATTACTTTACTCTTTAAAGGGAAACTGGATGCTTCTTTTGGAGGATGTAAGATTTAGTTTTTGTTGTTCCTTCAGAAGTGTTGGGTTTGGTGTGATGAACTGTCTTTGTCGTACAATCATACCCTCTTAATAATATATGACATGGTTTGCCACTTTTTGTTTATTATTTGTCACTTGCCAATCTCCTAGTTTTCTAATTGTTGAATTATGTCTACCTACGTTTAACTTGCTCATTGAACTCAGTCGAGCAAATTTTTATAGGCAAACTATTGTTAAACTCAGATGTGTGTTCCTCAAATGTCGTCCTTTTTAGGTGTTGTAATTACTTCAACAGTTGCATGCCATTTTCACAACCATTCCCTTGATTTTTCCTTCGAAGTTCCTAATTGTTGATCTTGTCCTAGCCTTCTTAAGATGTTTGCTTCTCCAGGCTTTTTGCTGATTGAAGTGTTCCACTTAGTTTAAGCTTCACAAGCTCAACACTTGGTTTACTTGATTTACTTGATTAGCCCCACTTGGTTTACTTGATTTGCTGATTAGCCCCACCTTGACAAGCTCAACACTCAACATGGCCAATCAACTCAATCTGCCTACTTAATTTCCTTTTTTTTATTTATCTTGATTTAAATATGAAGCTTTCCTATAATAAAATAATACCCCTCCTAAATTATCCATCCTAAAAAAAATGATTAACCTGGTCAACTAACGTTGAACGGCGACAGGCCCGACCACAGGGGTGCACACGGAGGAGGCTCTTCCCGAGATTCAACATTCTCATGTCTGCTACCCATTAAAGAGAAAAATTCTCAATAATATACTGCAGCGGAGTCTCGAACTCTAGATCCCTGACTTATCACATGAGAGCCTAACCATGACGCCCTACCTCTAGATCCCTGACTTATCCATTCTA
>JBAMIE010000041.1:4916011-4930086 GCA_037177295.1 Kaempferia parviflora | reverse complement strand
TGTCGTCCTTTTTAGGTGTTGTAATTTCTTTGACAGTTGCATGCCATTGTCACAACCATTCCCTCGATTTTTCCTTCGATGTTCCTAATTGTTGATCTTGTCCTAGCCTTCTTAAGATGTTTGCTTCTCCAGGCTTTTTGCTGATTGAAGTGTTCCTCTTAGTTTAAGCTTCACAATTTTTTTTTTTTAGTTTCTCTCTATATGTTACCATTTGAAATGAGTCACTGCATTTAGAGCCGTCAATTTGGTTTGGATCCGTTGGTTTGCCTGCCCCATCAAACAATTTAAGTGGGTTGAGTTGAAATTTTATCAACCCATTTTAATGCGCAGGGTTGCCGACTCGCGTGGGCCGTGGGCCGACCCTAGGTTGGGGTTGAGAATTTTTTTCCCCAAAATTTAAAATTAAAGTGGAAAAATCAATGGACTCGTGGGCTTTGACTGCTTAATTCACAATCCAAACTTAAAATTTTCAACCTTTTTCTATATATATATATTTCTGGGCTCATGGGCTAGCCCTGTCTAACATGCTATCCGCCTTGGGGGACCACTTGACTGGTTTGTCTGACCTATATCAAGACTCCTAGTACTGGTTCACCTCACTTGATCAATCTGATTGATCCTTGTGACTAGAATAGTTTGCTTGACTACTTGGCATGATGGGTTTGCCATACCTGCTCAGTCTTGACTGCTTGCTTGACCCATTTCTCCTAGCGTGGCTTGACTGATTTACCCAACCTAATAAGGCTGCTTTGTTTGATAGGTCTATTTTTACTAACCCGTTTGCCTGTCTTGATCGGTCCGCTTAGCGCCGCCCCCCACGTTGGTTAGTCAATTTAGTCAGCCTGAGACATCTAGCCTACTTTCCCTTCCCGTCCCACTTGGTTTACTTGATTTGCTGATTAGCCCCACCTTGACAAGCTCAACAATCAACATGGCCAATCAACTCAATCTGCCTACTTAATTTTCTTTTTTATTTATTTATCTTGATTTAAATATGAAGCTTTCCTATAATAAATTAATACCCCTCCTAAATTATCCATCCTACAAAAATGATTAACCTGGTCAGGTAACGTTGAACCTGGCCGACCGGCCACACGGAGGAGGCTCTTCCTGAGATTCAACATTCTCATGTCTGCTACCCATTAAAGAGAAAAATTCTCAATAATATACCGCAGCGGAGTCTCTAACTCTAGATCCCTGACTTATCACATGAGAGCCTAACCATGACGCCCTACCTCTAGATCCCTGACTTATCCATTCTAGTTTTTTGTAAGGGAAGCTTTGATGGAACGAATTGATTCAATTCTATTTCATTTATGCATTCCAAACACAACCTAGGTTCATTGGATTATCTAGAAATTTTGCTTTATAGAGCGATTTTTCTAAGTTTTTTTTTAAATAGGGTTATTTTTCATACTGGTCCGCTCTGTAAATTTGTTACTCTACCTTTTTGTCACCGATGTGTGCTCCATATTATGTTTGACACCATCAGTAGTTGCCTAAAGCTTAAATTTTTTTTTTATTATTTTTAGTTACATTTGGGCATTCATGTAATTGTTATCTTGTTGGGGAGTTATATTCTTTATCCAAGCAATAAAAACTGAAATAAAATTACAGTTTAATTACACGTGTTCCATAATCTTTCATCCTGGAATGGCCAGGACAACTTTGGGAGACTTCAGGAAAGAAGCAAGGAGATTCCTAAGACGATGAAACAGCTCTCCAGACTTTTCCCCAACAAAGTTACAATTCAACTTCCACAGGTTTAAATTGACATCTCATATGTGCATCTACCCTTTATTTTTATTGGAATCCTCTTTGTTTAAATACTAGAATTTCTAGCAGGATGAAGCCCAATTGTCAGAATGGAAACTGCAGTTGGATCGTGATGTTGAAACTCTTAAAGCCAAGTCTAATGTGCTGAGCATACGATCTGTAAGTCTAATCTTTTCTTAGGAACTCAAAGTGCTGAACCATGTTGTCGTTTTTTGAATTTTTAACTTTTGTTTCTAAGAAATCAACATACGCCACTCTCACTTGTGAGTTTTTTTTTGTTTGTTTTAGAAGTATTATTTGTCTTGGCTGTTTAAATTTCTCTTAGTTTAGCATTCCTAGAATTGGTTGATGTTGCTTCATCATCATCACATTGTTAAAACCTGCATCTCATTTTCAAATTAACCAGGAGTTCTTTTCAAGTTTTAGTAGTAGTTGGGCTTTTAATTTGTTTACCAGTTTTATTTATTTTTAACTTAATTAATAAATTGCAATCCTCTTATAATCTGTCCTAAGTAGTAGTTGACCTTTTAATTTCCTATTCGTTTGATATTTTGGCTGTTCTATCTTTTTTAGCAAGAGACCAATCATGGTATTATAATAAAAATTGAGCTTTAGCAGATATTTGTTATGTTAATCAAAAGATGAATAGATGATATGGTATTCTATTATAATAAATATTGAACTTTAGCAGATCTATTCATTTTTATATATCTTTAATATATATGCTCCCAACATAATAACTATCGAGTTCTAGCACTCCTCAAGTGTGAGGATAGAGTGATCGTGCCTATAGGGCAGGTACTTTGAGATGCTTGACATTGACATGCAGTGTATTTCTCAATTTCTGGGTGGGGGAGAGGAAGCCACTGGACCCTGCTCGACTAGGCAGAAAGGTAGCCCATTCGACTTGTGGACGATGTAAGTTTTGAGCTGGTGGTTTTGACTTTGCTTTGACAAGTCCATAGAGTGGGTCCATGTTGTCAGCATCTTGTTTTCACTTGGTTATGTTGTGGCCTCTGCATATTTAGCACAGTGCTTGCTGTAAACTGACCTCCTGCAGAATAGATTGTGAGTGGAGGCTGATGCAGGGTGTCCCTAAACATTGCTGCTGCAAATCACGTGTACATTGCTTCACGTGGCAGGGGTGTCTGTGATGACAATGATGTTCTGCTACAGAGGTTGTTGGTGTTGGGATATCTGGGAGACCCTGTTAGATAGAAAGAAGATAGTGGGAGGAAAAAGAGTATTTAAGACCTCAAGGAGGGGAGAATGCAATCTGTTTTCCCATGCTCAAGGCCTCCCACTTGAAGAGGGGAATAAAGAAGAGGTTCTGAGAGCAGAAAACCTTAAATCTCCATATCTCTTACACCAAGTTTAGTGGGGTAAAATTAATTATATTTGATCAAAAAACAGATAGTTAAATCCATATATATTAGAACATCTAATAACTCATGATGAAACAAGCTATGTGAGACTCAACAATTTATTTTAACATGTATAATATATGAAATTGTGGTTGCTTAATGTTCCTTTGGCTGCTATTAGTGCCCTTTCTTTCTTCAAGCCAACTCTGGTTTTCTTATCCTCTTTTCTATTCTTCGTATTGGTAATACAAATTTTGAATCCGATGTACTACCATCTTAAGTTTTTCATCTTATACAGTTCTTGAACCGGTGTGGTTTGGACTGCAATGATCTTGAAACTGTATCAATAAAGGACCAGACACTCACAAATGAAAGTGAGTTGCTTTCTGTGGCCTATCTAAATTATCACTACTGTCATTTCTAATGTTTCTAAAAGAGAAAATATGTATATATATATATATAAAATTTTTTTGGGGCAGATGTGG
Organism: Kaempferia parviflora; assembly: GCA_037177295.1. Taxonomy (NCBI): domain Eukaryota; kingdom Viridiplantae; phylum Streptophyta; class Magnoliopsida; order Zingiberales; family Zingiberaceae; genus Kaempferia; species Kaempferia parviflora. The sequence goes on along the minus strand of JBAMIE010000041.1, from coordinate 4,926,461 downwards.
ATAAGTTAGTTGGCTTTGCTATTAGTCATCATCTTGAGCATAGTGCAATTGAAGTCTTGCCAAAAGATGCAAAGCTCATTCTCCCCAGTGAAAGGTTATTATCAATTATCATATTCTGGAACATTTGAATTGTGATTACGTGGCGTGGAGTCTATATAAAGCTGCCTCTAATCTGCTTAAATTGTTATCGATGACTGGCAGCCTTATGAATGGGTTAAGTATGCTGCAGAGCATTCAAAATGATAGCAAGAGCTTAAAGAAATCACTTAAGGTATAACTATGAATTTCTTTGGTTGTACCATTTCAATGTGGTTATTTAATTTTCAACTTCCATTGTTTCAGGATGTTGTTACCGAGAATGAATTTGAAAAAAGACTTCTTGCCGATGTTATTCCACCTAATGATATTGGAGTTACATTTGACGACATTGGAGCATTGGAGAATGTTAAAGAAACACTGAAGGAGTTGGTGATGCTTCCCCTACAGAGACCAGAATTATTTTGCAAAGGACAATTAACAAAGGTGCTTTATCTTGGTTTGCTCCTAACTATTGTTTAGTGAGTTCTCTAATTTTGCATACCAAAAAAATCTTGTTGTAATTGTAATTTCCTCCTAGTCTATTAAATTCAAACTTAAGTTGTAATTTTATGTTCATACTGCTCTATTAAATTGTAGTAAATTGTCAAAACGATTTACTCATGCACTTATCCAAATAAACCCGTATCTCCTAATATGGTTATTATATATTACTTATTTCGTCACCTAATCTCATCTGTAGCTTATCACATTTCATATCAGAAAGTGCCATTGAAACATTTTTAGGAGTAGGATGAGAATCTTGAGGAGTAAAGGAAGAATAACTAACTCACAAAGACTTATTATGAGATGCAACTAGAGAGAGGATGTGAAGTAATGCATTTGCAGTTACTTTTCTGAAAGGACTTAACCATTAAGGGTAGTCTGCCTTGAGACTCAAACCCTACACCATTCACTTTCTTGGTCCTTGAATCCTAATTGGAAACAGAATTGCAGCATTGAACAATGGAATCATCTAGTAATAGGTTCAAAAGAAATTCAGGTATATAAAATGTAGGGGAAAATGATGAGGATGGATCCATGGAACCTATCCAGGTTTTTTGTACAATGAGAGATTCATTGGCTAGCTTGACAACTGTTAAGAAATGTTGATATAAGACTGTAGGAGTTGACGTTACCGTATATGTATTTAGAATCTTCTGAATTTAGGAGATATGCCAGGGCAGATGTGGAAATATCTTTATGAGTCGCCAAAGTAGCTAATTGAGATGATGCATTTTCTTTAGCTTAGGGCAGAGGAAGCTAATGTACTCGCCAGCAACAATTTATGACAATGGAGCTAAAAATGGATTCCTTATCAGTTGGCGGTTCATTCTATGGAAGGTTGTTCAGATTGTGCTACTTGAGCAACATATGAGAGATGATCAAGTAGGTATTCATAACATCTATGCTTCAAGTGTCCTGGCTTTCCACATTAAATGCACTATCTAGAGCTACCCTATTCTCTACCTAACCTCACACCTCCCTTGTATCCTTGACTATCTTCATGAGATTCACCAGACTGGTTTAACAATAACACCAAAGTGCTCCAACATATTTTTAGAAGTTGGAGCAGAGGTGTTAGAGGCACACAACATCCCATATAAGTATCAGACAGTGTGGGACTTAATGTGCCTCCAAGAATTTGAATTTTCATTGGTGCAAGTTCAGGGCACAATGTATGGGAGTATAATAGCAAGAGCTTATCAATGTAATCTGAATGACTCAAGCATTATATTTGCATATGGTAGACAATCTGAAGTAATCTTTGGATCCAATGACAGATTTTGAATTTGACCAATGCAATAATTATTTGTCTATTAGATTTACCAAGTTAAAAGAGATTTTCAATCATCTCGTAAGTAAAAAATATGGCGCCGCTTTACAGACTGTGTGCATCCATGCTTGGTAGCAAGAGAAGAACCATTGGAAGATGCTCATAAGGCTCGGATTAATTGCCAAAGCAGGGCCAATTCTGAACGGATAACCCTCATGGCCAAATGCCTTAATTGCTCTTGCCTGAACAAACTTCACCTGCTGCAACCCTGGATGCTAGATATTCCTGTTAAGTTTCTCAATGGTATGCTGGTAATAAGCATAGAACCCCATAGGCTTGGAATGGCAGGAGGACAAAGAGTTGCTGGTAATACCCATTTATGAACTGATCCATTTAACACAAACTCAGACAAATTTGTTGGTCATGTTGTGTCGTATAAATTGTTCCTGACGTCTATTGTATCCTCTAGTTGTTTGCCTGTATAAAGTGCATTTCCTGTAATACCTTTAATCCATTACATTGTTTTTATCCAATTATATTTAGTAAAAGAACTTTTCTTCAACTACTTAAGTATCTCCTTCAGTTGTATATTTGGCTTGGCACTATAAATTAAACATTGATGGATACGCTTCTGAACATACAATTCTATGCATTTGCATTGCTGAAGTTATGATGAAACATCGTGCTTTTTGTTAGGATCCCTAGAAATTTAAATGTTTAACTCTCTTTTCTTGTTTTCCAGCCATGCAAAGGAATTCTGCTCTTTGGACCTCCTGGCACTGGGAAAACCATGCTTGCTAAAGCCGTTGCTACCGAAGCAGGTGCAAATTTTATCAACATATCGATGTCAAGCATCACATCCAAGGTACTTATCTTGTGTAGTGGCTTATAAAAATGGGTTGCCTTATTGAATGGTTTATGCTGGCATTTGTGGTATGCAAGGCTCAAAAATTGTCATCGATATGTCTACCAGCCTTGAAATTCTCAAAATAAAGACCAAATAATTGTATTCTGTTGTCAACTGAGGTTGAATGATGGATAATATAAATAATTATTACCTATCAAAATTAATAAATATTAATTTGGTTGTTTCCGAAAGATCAACTAGGGATGCTATTTATTTAATAAAATTGGAGAAATATAGAGGAAATAAGAAAATCATGTTTTTTTTTTTTCTATTTAGAAAAGCTTGCCATGGAATTCATAGAAAGGGGTGCTAGGTTTTAGTGAACAAATAAATATCTGACAATTGTATTATATGATAATGGTCGTGCATTCTTGTAGTTAGTGTTTGAGCTCTTGAGAGAATTAACAGACATTTTACATCATTATAGGTTTACATCAAAGTCAGTTCTACGCTTCTATCTTTTTTAATGTTACTGCTAAATGATTTTACCAGTTTAGCATTAATTGATAGTTTAAATAAAATAAACTTGAGACTTTGAGAGAAGCTTTGGAAGGTATATTTGAAATTTATAAACTGTTATTTTAGTAATGAGAAAACTAGTCAGCTAACAGTTAAGATGGCGATAAAGAAATTCCTGTAAGAGTTGTTATTTTTTATCTATTATTCAAAAAGTAGGAGATATTGTTGAAAATATTAGTGATGGGATAATGATTGGGTTTTCTAATGTATAGGAGTGATAACATATATGAGAATGATTAACATGTATGTGGAGTTACTATAAATGAAGAATCAAAGTACTATATACATGTTTAGTAACAGCTAATTGATTCTATATCCACTGATTCATGTAGCAAAATCAAACAGTTAGAACTAACAAGGCTTATTGATATCGAGTTGTCCATGTTGTTCTTGCATAGAATGTGAATCCGTGATTTTTAAATTGATTCTACTTTAGAACAGTAAAATTTATTTCTTTTCTAAATTTAGTTTTACTCATCATTTGTAACAGTGGTTCGGTGAGGGTGAAAAGTATGTAAAAGCAGTGTTCACATTAGCCAGTAAAATTGCCCCAAGTGTCATCTTTGTTGATGAGGTAACATTGTTGCTTAGCTTTTATTCTGAGGATGGTAGAAAATTTGGCATCAATTTGTCTTCTGTTTTGTTCATTTCTATGTTTTTTAAAGGATGATTATGCTATTTCCATCTTATAGGTTGACAGTATGCTGGGCAGGAGAGAAAATCCTGGAGAGCATGAAGCAATGCGCAAGATGAAAAATGAATTCATGGTTAATTGGGATGGCTTGCGAACCAAAGATAAAGAACGTGTCTTGGTTCTTGCTGCCACCAATAGGCCTTTTGATCTTGATGAGGCTGTTATAAGGAGACTTCCTAGAAGGTAAATGTTGGGAATAGTATAATTTGAGTGTTACTCAAAATGATTGATGCCTTAAAGTGTTTTGTAATGCAGATTAATGGTAAATTTACCAGATGCATCAAACAGAAGGAAGATTCTGAGTGTAATATTATCAAAAGAAGAATTATCACAATATGTTGATTTTGATGTTCTTGCAAATATGACTGATGGTTATTCAGGAAGTGACCTAAAGGTTTGCTTTACTAGAAATGCTTTTTTCATCTTGTTTCAGTTAGACGCTCGAGTGAAGAGAGCTAATTTCTTATAATTTTTCAGAATCTCTGTGTGACTGCTGCACATTGCCCCATCAGAGAGATTTTGGAAAAAGAAAAGAAGGTCAGTGCTTAAGATTTTGGTATATAAAGAAAAGTTTTGTGAAGTAAATAGTTTTGATTAGTAGTGACAAGTTACTTTCAAATAAAAGGATACACCTTTCAATATGTCAGTATGCTGAAGGAAAGTTTTGTGATGATTATCATTCATTTGACATACTTTGTAGATTGGAGTGTGAAGACTTGGAAGCTACACATGCAAAAATTAAATGTTGCAGAGATAAGAATGCTTAAGATAAGGTTTTTGAATTATAGGACTACACCAATAATATCCAACATCAATCAAACCTTAGCCCATTAGATGGGGTTGACTATATGAGTCCTCCAAAACCATTGGTTTCTATCTCCTACTATATTATCATCTATATTTAATTAAATTTTATTTTATTTTATCGTTACTAATCAAGTCTTCTTTGGTCTTTCTCTTCCTTGTTGATCGTGTGTATTTGTCACAGTTTTATCTCACTTAACTAAAGCATTTCTTGATCGTCTAAATACATGTTTGTACCATTTTCGCAGAATTTTCCCTTAATAGGCGTAACCCTTTCTCTTTAATGATTTCATTTTTCTATTTTGTCCAACCTCGTATATCCATACATCTACCTTAATATCTTCGTCTCTACAACTCCTATCTTTTGCTCGTGTGCTCGAGTCGTAGTCTAATATTCAACTTCACATAGCAGGGTCTAACTATCATTTTGTAGAACTTTTAAGTTTTAGAGGTATTTTACTACCACAAAGAGCATTGAACGTTCTTCTACATTTCAATAATCTTTTTTGTATTTTATGCAAGACATCTTTCTCAACAGTTTTATCTTTTTGCAAAACCCATCTTAAATACTTAAAATTCATAGTTATAGGTAACTCATCATCTCCTATTTAACAATTATCTTATTGAATCTAATATTGCTAAGTTTAAATTTCATATATTCTGTCTTTTCTCTAGTAAGCCAAAAACTTTTCACTTTTAGTGTTTTTCACTAAGATTCGAGTTTACTCATTCATCTACTAAAACAATATCATTTGCAAACAATATGCACTATAATAATGTCTTAAATATGATGAGTGAGTTTATTCATGATTAATGTAAAAGGATAGAGACTTTAATTGATTGTTGATATAACCCTATCTTTATAGGAAACGTTTTTATTAATCCGTATTAAGTCTTTACTCTTGTCACATCTTCATATATATCATTTCAATACATGTTACGCTAGCACTTTCTTTTTTTAGAATTTCTCATATAATTTATCATGAGACTCTGTCATAAGCTTATTTTAGGTCGACGAATACAATTTTGTGCATCTCTTTTATAAGGGGGACGAGAGTATTTATCACTATTAGACATTTTTCCATTTTCAATATCAATGAATAATTTTGTAAGTCATTTAATACTTTGTAGGTATTTCCATACCTCTATTAGAATATCATCTCCTCTTAACTACTTTTCCATTTTACAATCTCTTTAAAGTCTACTATACTCTAAGTTTGAAATCTACAGTAAAAAATTTAATTTGTATACTCTAGGGCAACAACAACAACCAAGCCTTATTCCACTAGGTGGGGTTTGCTATTTGGATCCTTTTACGCCATTTAGCTCTATCTCCTACTATATCTTCTATACTTAAATAAATTTTATCTTGTTTTATTGTTGCTAACCAATCCTTTTTTTGGTCTTCCTCTTCCACGTTTGATATGTGTGTTTGTCATTTTCACATCGTCTAACTGGAGATGTAGCAATTCTTGCCGAGACTTACAATGGGATCCTACAACGCTTCCTTCCACGGAATAACCTAGCATTAACACAATAGTTTAATGAATCAATTCATTAAATATTTGCCATAGTTTTAATGTTGGTTGACAATCTATTGCAACCCTTCTCCTTTATCCGGGCTTGGGATCGGCCATGACCGATCGTCATGTGCGGAGTTTAAATTTGTATACTATAAACTGCTTAAATTACCTAAGTTAAGTTGGTCCTCTAAAGGTTCATTAAAATGTTGATGAAAATAATTCTTCCATCATGCTTTTATTTCCTCGTCATTCGGTAGTACCCGCTTTCATCCTTAATGCATCATTTTTATTCGGATAAGATCTTTTGTTTTTCTCTTTCTTACTTTAGCTATTCTATAGATGTCTTTTTCCGATTCTTTTGTATTTAATAATCAATATAAGCATTCGAAAGTTTCATTCTTGACTTCATTCACTACTCTTGACTACTATATATTTTTTTAAAAAGTTTTCTTTGTATAATAATTTATACACTATTTGTTTTTCCTTCACTTGTATTTCTTCGTTTCACTATCAAGATTGTTTACTTGGCAGTGCACATCCGTTTGACTTACCGAGTAAACTCTTGGTCATCATTATCAAATTTAATGTCATCTCTTCTCATGTCATATTGAGTCTTTATATATTGCTTTTAATACTTGTGATCCTACCTCTTATTAAATATACTTCCTTTAACTTGCATAATTTAATTATAAAAGTCATGGACGTCTTCCATCTATTGATACTATGCTTGAGATGTCTAGTAACCTGTGTTGGCTAGGTAAGTTTTCTTTAAGGATGACTTTGCAATTCTTACAAATCTTTTTATCCTTCTTCCTAAAAGTCAATTTGTGATTTTTTTTTTTACTTTCAAACGTAACTCAGGAAATATTTTATAAAAAAAACTAATATCCAATAAGTGTAATAAGTGTAAAAGGGAAACTAAAGAAAATTTTAGATGATAAAACAAATAACCTAATTGATTTGAATATTGATATAGTGTTGTATATAGCTCAACGCAAGAATCTATATAGGTAATGTCAAATAGTTGGGTAATTATTAGAGATTGTTACATTGCATGCACAACGTTTGGCATATTATGCTCCATGTTTCCCCGTTATTGTGTTTATGACTGCCGTTGCATGCCATTGTTCATATTGTTGTTCCAGAATGTGATTTATTGACTTTCAAAACGTACAGGAAAGGACTTCAGCAATTGCAGAAGGTAGACCTCTACCTACACCATATGGAAGTGAAGATATTCGTCCCTTGAACCTTGAAGACTTCAAATATGCACATGAACAGGTAATGTAGCAACATTGGACACGCACATGACTAAAACTAAAGCATTAATAACTCTACTAGCTTGCCCTATACTAAACGTGCCTTCAACATCTTTGGAAGTTGAACTGTATTTTTTTCCCGTCTCAGCTTGCCTTTAACATTTGCAGTTCGTGGCATGAAATCATTATATGTCACATGAAATTCTTCAAGTTATTTTGGGCAGTTGAGATTCGCCACCTGTAACATGAAATTCCTTAATGCGAAATAATTATTTACTGAATTTTTACGTGCAGGTTTGCGCGAGTGTGTCATCCGAATCTACGAATATGAATGAGCTTGTTCAGTGGAATGAGCTCTATGGTGAAGGAGGGTCAAGAAAGAAGAATTCATTAAGCTACTTCATGTAGGAAATCTCCATTTTGTGTATAGTCCTACTGAAACCCCTTTTGCAAAGCTAGCTCATCTGCCGATCAAAGTAGCGGCTTCGCCTACCGATCTTGTATTTATTTTTCATAGCAGTTATTTATCTGTTAATTCTCATCAAATGCAACTCAAGTCTTTTATCGAGGTGGTATAATCCATAGCTTTTTTACGGTTACCTGTAATTTTGGTCCTCAACATGGTTGAAGGCTTATTTATCTGTACATGATCAGGTAAAAGTAATAAAGGGCCTAACATATAGGGGTTAGGTCCTTGTTATGCAAGCAGCTGGTGCGTCTGTCCTTAAATTTAGAAAATGTACAAGTAAAACTTGTATATTTTTTTTTTTTTTGGGAAAAACATTGAAGTGCATTAATATTTGGTGTCATTTTTTCGTTTGTTTATCGAAAGAAAAAATAGTATGTTCTTTTAGTGAATCTATGCTTATTATCTTCATTCATATTAGTGCATTTGATTATTTATGCTGGGCAATTTCGTGTTAATTGAAGTTCCATTTTTTCTGTTTGTTTTTTCTTCAAACACCAGAAGGCAAAGGAGAAACCCTCTTATGTTTCTTCAGCTTTCGAGTGCAGTGCATTTACGAGGCGCCCTCGGCTTGAGAGGCTTGGCCATGGATTACAAATCTCCCCTCCCTGCAACTCGAGGTAGACGAGCCCCATCAAAGCATCAGCATGTAATTTATAAAATTCAAGTTAAATGATTTTCTCGTTGAATTTATTTATTAAAAATTTTATTGACCTGTGTTTTTTTATGGAACTTAATTAATAGCATTATTATTTTTGTAATTTATATAAGACGTTGAACTCTAATATAGGAAATTTATATAAATTAATAAATAATTTATTCTTAGATGGTTTATGAGCTAATTAATATTTATTCTTATTTATTTTATATACAATTTTATTATTTAAGGAACACAAAATAATTTGATTGAATCAAAAATATATTAATTTGGTCAGGAATGGTCAATTTTTTACAAATTGCATTCTCCCTAATGAAAAAAAAAAAAATCAAATATGTAGTATAATTATGAATGCTTGATCGATTTAGGAGAATGAATGATAGAAGAATTAGGAGCTCATATGAACCTCCATCACCACTCCTACCGCCATCCTCGGACCCTAAGAAAGAAGGAAATCACGCAAACCAAATTCCTATTTTTATATTCCTCTCTTTAATTCTCAACTATTAAGAGACACTGACTGAGTCTTGATCTCCCTGTTACAAACAATTGATGAACTGAACAATCATATAATCTAGCTAGTCATGCTAGAGTTGTCGAAGGTCATGACAATCCTGTCCCTTCTCACCTTCCTCGTTACCGTTCATGGAGAAGTGATGGCCGCTCTTTATTCGTCTATGGAAAAAGAGATCTTTTTATTTTCTGGATCAATTCATTTACACACGTAGCACCCATATATATATAAAGTTGTGATATGCTACGGACCATCTGTATTGTGGATCAGTCTACATGGAAGACACCTTCCCCTAACTGGTCCGCATGAATAGTCCACATGAATGGTCTACAGCATAACAATTCTCTTTCTTTCTCTCTCTATATATGGAAATTTTAGCTTGTATACTCTTTCCTCTTTCGTATATACGCGATCATAGGCGACATTTGACATGGCGAGCTGTCCAAGGCATAGGCCTTTAAGGCCTATGCCTAGGACCCCAATTTTATTAGGGCCCATTATTAGTAAAAATATTTAAATAAATTTAATTAATAAAATTTATCTGCTATTGCCAGCGTTTATTTCTTTAATTCTGCCGGCATTTATTTCCTTGATTCTCTTTATCTCTTCCAGATTTCCAACGTTGACTTTCAATTTTGCCAAGCCAGCATTTATTCATTTCCAATTTCCAATAATGGTAAATGCACAGAGTCACCTTCGAAGTTCGAATTCGGCATCAAACACATCTCCAACGCCAACTTAACTTAAAATCTTTAATTAATTTTCTATTAATTATAATTATTTTATTATGTTACCATTCTATTTAACCTGAAGCCACTTATCTCTTAATCTTTATATTTATTCTTCTGCAATTCTATCTAAACTAAAGCTACACTTCAAAAAAAACTCCATCAACTCCAACAGTCCAACTAATTTCTATATTTTTTCTACTTCGTTGCCTCATCTATGGTAGACGTCATACACAGCTACACCTTCCTCATCCGGTAATTTTTTCTCCTTTTTTTATTATTCAAAATTACTAAATATTCTTTTTTTATTCTTTATGAATAATAAATTATAGAATATGCTGATCCTGTCTGAAACAGAGAGGACGACACCGGGGATTGTGACATAAGCGGAGTAGAAGATTGGGAGTTAATCGGCTGATGACGTGTCACTAAGAGGGCGGTTCTTCCTTCCTAACGGCTGCTCGTCCGAGCTCCTACAAGCATTCGCACAAACTCAAATAAAGCGTTAGTGACCAAATCAGGGAAG
>JBAMIE010000041.1:4886332-4898658 GCA_037177295.1 Kaempferia parviflora | reverse complement strand
AAAAATCAAATTTAATATCATCAAGAATTAATAACTATTTATTCATTTTATTTTAAAAAAATATTAATATGATATCCAAGATAAAAAAAACATTATAATTGAAATTTATAAAAAAGAGAAATATATATCTTTGGTAAGATATACATGAAGAGTAAATTAATCTTTCTTTCCTTTATTCATTTTTCTTTCCTTTATTCGATGTCATATATTTCTCTTTTATTTTATTCATGAAGTACATACTTCATGAAACAACTAAAGATGAGGAAAACAAGGATACAAGCATATACCGACAGTGCATTTTATAAAAAATGTCCACAGATCAATTCAAACACTTTGTAACGAGCAACAAACTTCAATCACGTAGGATCAAGAAAAGATAGTCATGCAAGGTTTCTAAACTCAAATCACAGAAAAAATCGGCGAGAGCATGCATGAGAAAAAAAACGGCGCGTGAGAAAATAAGCAAAGAAGGGCAAGTTCATCATTTTAATTATTGAATTCCAATTCTCATCCCAATGGATACCTAAAGAGATATTTGAAAGGTTAATAGGGAATTAGAATTCAATTCCCTACTAATTTCAAAGTGAAATTACCTACCAAACAATGGAATTAATTGAAATTCAATTCCATGAGATTCCAAACATGTTGTAAACAACTATATGGGAAAAAAATATTTTTCAATATTTCAAAATTTGTATTTTAAGAGTAAATATAATAAATTAGTTCTTTCCTTCTTTCTAAAAAAAATTTCAAAACAACAAATAAAAATTTATAATCAGTTAAAAATTAAAAATAGAAGAATTCTTGTCAATTAAAACGAAGCTTTAAATAAAATACGACACCAGTTGAGTTATTTAAAACTTAAGTTGATTCTTGGTGCTCTATATACTAGAAATTGAATAAACTATTGACTGATTCACTAATCTCATTTTATCACTATCTCTTGATCAAATTAAAGTAACCCTTTCTCTAAAACAACAGTTAGTTTTATCTTTCTCAAACATTTATTAATCTCTCTTTTAACTTTTTGCATTCCTTTTTAAAGTTATGAACCCTAAAATGCTATTTTGTTATAACAATGGCTCCAGAATCAGTGCAAACGCTCCAAAATCACGAATCCAACAATCAAACTCTAATCCAGAACCAAGGATCGAAAAAAACCTAAAACAAAATTAGTTATTTCGAATATCAACTCCCTATTAAACTTTGATCCACTTTCAACTCATTCTGGCCTTCAGGAGAAGTTTCTTTTTTACCATTTTCTTCTTTTACTTTTATTTACTCTTAAACCTTTAATGCTATCGATACAAAACCCAAAATTTAACTGACGCATCGGGAAGTTTATACTTCAAATTTGCTATCACAATCGTAGCTCAATTGCTCAAAGATTACAATAATATGAATTAGCAAAAGAGAGCACTTGCCAGAAATGAAAACTGATAATCATACTGATGAGAAAACAGACAGATTTTATGATGGAATACGTCCTTTGAGTCAACAGACTTTTAAGGAGAAATAGAGATGAGTAAACTTACAAGGCTGCTTCAAACTCAGAGTCAGCTTGGGCAGGCTCTATCACCACCTTCTTAGCCCCGCCTTTCAATCGAGTTGCGACCTTGTCAATGGCGCTATTCAGCTGCCTTATCTTTGCATTGAGTGTCTGACGAGTTTCCTGGTATCAGTATTTACACACAATGAGGATGTTTGATATCCAAATATTGACAATAAGCGATAAAAGATAGTTGAGTGAATTGTGACCTCTAGCCCTAATCCTTCCTCGTAATACAATGGTCGCCTGGCCTTCCGAAATCCATGTTCATCTTCGTTGAGTAGTGATCTCCTTATCTGGACGGTAAAGGTGAAGATATATTTCAGGGAGATTAACGATGAAATGAGTAAATATCTGGCAATGAAAAACCATCCCTTGCCATTTCCTGTCAGTGAAATGCGTAACAAATGCAACCAACAAACCATATCAATGCAGAAGTGAGGTGTGGTCATGATAATGGAGTTTGAATTCGGTGAGTTATCAGAGAAATTCATGGAATGAAAACTGCAGCTTGTTCACCTGCGGAGCAAATACATAAGCCAGAGTTCCAAAAATTGCTCCTCCTATAACAAACCCAGCAACAAAATCACCACCACCGCTTCCAGAATCATCACTGCATATAAATGAAACAAGTCCACAAAACTTAAAAATAAAATAAAATAGCAAAATAGCATTGTGAAAATGTAATTGAAGCAAGTTATCTTACAATTAGAAGGGGTTGATGACAATGGAGTATACGAGAAACAATGAACAAAAGTTATTGAGTAATGGATGGTAATAAACATTCATTAGTACATTCACAGAGTTTGAAGCTGATCACAAAATATTTGTGCCTGCAATCTGTAATAAAGAGAGAGAAAAAAAATCTAGAGATGGAAAACAAGGAGTCATATGACACTTAATGGGAGGTGTGCCAGCCAAAATCTTAGATTCAAATCAGTTAGACTAGCTATGTCTAAGTATAAATCATCGGTACACAAATGATGGTAACTTAAGTGAAAGATTATACAGATGTTGCCATAAAGCAAAGTCAAACTAGGAAACACAGGCTTTCTTTAGAAACCAAGAAAACCATGCCTTTTGGTAATATATCATAAGTAGCCAATATTAAAAATCTAGCAACACAAACAAGGTCTAGCTACAGACCAAAAAGCTATCAATAGCAGAGCTAACTTGATTTAAATCTTTTAGGTCCTAAAAGACCCGTAAGAAAATATATCATAAGCATGTAATACTTACCTGTACTTAGCACAGACAGATAATCTCGGGCTGGATTTTAACACCTTTGACGTTTGAGGAACAGCCAACTTAGTTGGATAACCACTTAAAGGTTTGAGCTTCCCATTCTGTAAACCACCTATAGATGAATTGAAAAAAGAGAATCATATTTAGCAAGCAACGATCGCAAGAGCATGAATCATAAGTTTATATTAATAATTTAAGAAGTTGATAGCAGTGAATCACCAATTCTGTTAATGCACATAAAAGTTAATGAAAATTATTTTATTTTCAGGATGCCTTCAATTTCTTTCCTCTCATCATTTTCATACTCTATTTATCAAAGTACTTAGCATCACATAAAGGGAAAATTTTTTTGGTTCTGAAGATGTAACTATTGGCATGATTAGTTGTCATACCCAAATGGTGCACACGCTTAACCAATTAGATGATAACCAAAAATTGGAGATGATGTGTTCTATATAATAGATGAAACTGAATGTAAAGCAACTGCAATGTAAATGTGCTTCCACAGGTTATCTGGGTTATGAATTTAATAGATTTTTATTTTGTACTTTTCAAGAGATGTATGTTGCAAGTTATGAATATGAAGGATTTTGATATAAAGAAAGTGAAGAAGCAACAAAAATCAGCTAAAAGAAGACTGCAGAATTAAATAAACTATATATATAATTAACAATGTAAACAACAGTTCAGTTCTTTGGATGTATAAAAAACACAACTATCTCACATTTTTTCACTTTAATAGTTTCAAAGAGGTTAATTGTTAGATGCCTAAGCAATACTTCGTACATAAGCAAAAAATGATCTATATATCATTTCTTCAATAATAGTGTACTAAAAATTTAAGAAAGTTTCACAAGAGAAAAAAAAAATAGAACCTAATCATAAGAGGAACCTTTTTCTAAATCAATTAAATGACAATGGCTTAGCTAAGTAGAAAAATTGAAGGATAGTGTGGGACAGTGGAAATTTTTTGATGTATAGAAGTGCTAACATGAACATAAGTCGATTTAGCTAATGCTTTTATTTAGTGAGAAACATTCTACTGCATCTAGTGAGGATAAATGAAACATAGGAAAACATTGATTAACAATTAATGAAGAACATTTAATATCATTTGTAGTCATCAATGCCGCTTTTGAGCATAAGTCAAGATTCCTGATTCTAATTGCAAATTATTATATTCAAAGCAACTTAACAAAAGTTTTACTTGAAATTCCAATAAAATAAACATGAATTCTGTTGATAAGATTACTCAGCGTATTGGACTTGCAAATGATAGCGTACTTGATCCAAGTACACATTTGTATATATATAAGATAAAACTTGGTGGAGATTATTGCTCATAAGGGCTTATGAAGTAAGTTAGACCATCAGACAAACTCACTTGTAGATTGAAATTTTTATATTGATTAGACTTTTGCGAAAGAAAAATTCATGTTTTCCAACAAATTCAGTCATTTCCACGTCATCTACTATTCACATAAGTTTGTACTCCAATCATATCTAAAAATCACTCTGGAGAATTTATAGAATTTTTGAACTAGTTCCAAATCATCTACTAGTTCTGTAGACTGTAGTACTACCAAATCATCTGCAAGTTCCACATTAACTCTATTTTACATCATTATCATCCCTAACTATCAAGTTTTTAGGATAGGTGCATAACTTCAAATAGTCTTCAAATTTTAAAAAAATGTTTACAAATTAATCCTGACTACTTCATTAAGTCGCAAAGAAAGCAGTGTCACTGAATATGCAGGATTGACTACATTTAAGCATATGACACTCGATCGAGAAAATTACACCAAAGAGTGTAAGAAAATAGGTTCGCAAATAATTGCTATCCTTCCATGTAATTCGCTCAGAAGTAAAAGGTGTTCAGAAAAACAAGTACTCAAATCACACCTAAGATATCAAATCAAGTCAAATTAAGAATCCTAATCTAATCTAAAATCCTTCAAGGAAAATTCAGCCCCAGTCCAGAACGAGGAACCGAAGTATCTCTACAAATAGCACAGCTGAAAAAGATTCCGATTCCTCACCTACTCTCTACACAACAATAGATAAACATGATCATACAACGGAATCACGGATTGGGATCGGGTCCGGTCCGATAAACCCTAAAATCTACTGAGAAGAACCAGAGAGGATCAGTGGCTAGCAGTTGGATTCATCAAAAAGGGAATCGGTACTCACATATGACGGCCGGAGTAGCGAAGGAGGAGGTAGCCGTCGCCATGAGCAAGGAGGAGTGAATGGAAGAGTATCGAGCGGAAGTTCCAAGAGAGGAAGGAGCCTTCGTCGGTTGTATTAAAGGATGCCGGTGCTCCTCTTCATTCATGTAATTACTAACATACCCTTACTCCGTGTCATGAGTGAAACATTTGAAGACGTTTGATTGTAGTTGGACGGTCATAAGTTGTGGGTACGATCGTTATTATAATGTGTATTAGGGGTAAATATCGAAGCGCAAGAATTTCAATCGTCTAATAGCTTCGATGACACCTATGCGGGGACTCGAATTTCTTGCTTTTAGAAAAGTTCAGTACCCGCTTAGCGAGACCGATCCAGGTTGATAAGACGTTCGACCTAGTGGACAGGTGTTGTCATTTTGGGAATGGGTAGAAAGTTGGGTAAATTTCGTCAGTTGGAAACCATCAGGGCCTTTGATTGATCCGCTTTTATCGGCTAAATGCCACGTAAGAATCAGATCCAGACGCTTTTAAGATAAATTCTTATCAACTATAAGATAAATCATCTTATTTGATTTAAATATTTTTTATTTTTATTTTAAAAAAATACATATTTTTTTAAAAGATAGAAAATAACTTTGAGACAGTATCGATTTTTCTAAAAAATACTATCTATTTTTTTTTTTAAAAAAAAGAGACGTAAAATATAAACTAAACATTATTTTCTATAAAAGTATATTTTCTAGAAAATAAAAAATAAAAAATATGTAAATCAAACGCCCCCTTAATTTTTAAAATTTTATTTTATTTCATTAAAAAAGTTTTTTAAAAATGATTTTCCTAAAATAACATTATGTGGAGATTGATTTTTTTTTTTTAAATGTCTTTTTTACGGAAATAATAATTAAGATTTCTCTTTTAATTTTGCTCTAATAATTTTAGTGTAAAATTATTATGTACGGAAATATACTGTTAGTCTTTTATATTAAAATATTATTATAAAATTTTTAACTTAATTCCTCACTATTATAATATTTTATTAAAATTATTATATATTTTTTAAAATAAAAATTATTATTTTTATCCAAAATTATTATAACACAGAGCAATTCTACCAAAATAACATTAAAAAAAACTTATATTTTAACATTTAATTAAAATATGATATATTAAATTAGTATATGTACACATTTTAGTCTCCACAGGGTATCTAGAGAATGACAAATTTATTACAATGAAGTAAGAGATCAATTCCTGAAGGACACATATCCTCAAGGAAAAAAAATCTTTCACTCTCTAGCCACTTGACGACCAGGTATAAGCTGACCTCATGATTTATCTCTTTTCATATAATCTGGAACGGTTATAGCTGACCCTATGATTTATCACTTTGATATAACTTGTGAATCGACTGTGAGGGATGTCTCAGCTTATAACTAACTATATGATTTACCTTCCTTCATATAATATAGAGATATATTATAGTTGATCTCATGATTACCTCTCTTTATATAATTTGAGGACATACTATAACTAATCCCATAATTTACTTCCTTTCAAAATGAACTCGGAAGGATATCTGGGATTGAGAATAAGGCTAACAAGTTGTAGTTTATCCCCTATATTTAAAAAATAACACTTAACGCCCTTACCTAGAATCAAAAAAGAAAAAAAATAATAAATGACTAAAATAACCTGACTTAAACCTCAATTCTAAATGTTAAAATTATTCTAACTGAAACATCATTACTAAAAAGTAATCTCATGTTTTTTTTTGGCTTTTCTTTTTTGTCTAAAAGTCTAAGGTTACATTTAGTAGGGTTTTTTAGTCAGAATAATTTTAACATTTCCGTTGAAAACTTAACTTTAATTTGAATTTTTTAGAAGGTAAAACTTTTGAAGTCTTATGTTTATCCACCAAAAAAGTTTTTTGGAAGGTGAATTTGTTAATAATCTTAGTGAGAATAAAGTTTTTTTTATTCGTCCACCAAAAAACTCATATTCACCATTTTTCTGCACACAAATAATAGTTGACATCTATTAGGTGTTAGAGATTTTGAGTTTATGTGATCTATTAAGATGTGTGAGCACTAATCTGGTAGTCACAACAACCTATAAACTTCCTTCATGGATTTTGTAATCTCTTTGATATGTGTATTGGTACAATTTTGTCACACCAATACTTCACTCCTACTTCATTTTATTCCACATTTGATGATCAGGAGAAGATTTTTAATGATGAACTTTATTTCCATATTCTTTGATTTTAGTTCATCAATTTAGAATTTTGACTCTCTTTTTTTTTTGTGAGAGTGGTGAAATAAATTTTGTTGATCCATTTCAGAATTGGTATTTTTTTATTATTTATGTTGATGTATGTATAAATTTTGTGAGTATTTTTTTCAAGAAGAAGTGAGATTTTTGGTCTATATATAGATTAGGTTTGTTTAAGGTTAAACTTTAAATGCCCATGTGAGATTTTTTAATTTTAATTTTCTTTTTTTAGAGGTTATTTTTGAGTAAAAAATTTTAACATTTACTATAAGGTTTAAATTAGAGTTATTTTGATTATTTATTATTTTTTTCCTTTTCTAACTTTAGGTGTAAGAGAATTAACATTTTTTTTTTAATATTAAGGGATAAATTATTACGGAATAGAAAATACAGGGTTGGAAGTTATTCAGCTGTCAGCATAATTATATTTTACTACGAAGCTACCCGTTTTAGTATGAAATCATAAAAAAATGCAGAATTGTATTCCTCAATCCTCACCGCAAGTTCCCGTGCGTTAACCATCGCACGCCCGAGGGACCTCAATCTCTCCACCACTTTGTTAACCTCGATTGTGGTGCAAGACAACATTGCACTCGTTTCCACCGCCTTCGCCCTCTGCCATGGCTTCCGATCCGAAATCCTCCGGTGAGCTAATCTTCTCTGTCGATCATTTCTATCGATCGCGTGCTTTGTCTTCCTTTACACCTTTTTATGGGCTCCATCTGCGTGATATGTTCTATGTTTTCATGTTATCCTTCTTGAGAAATCCCATTAGGTTTGCGATTGAGATTGTAGCTATATTCTCTCAGGACTAGCATTTGTGATCATGGGAGTTAGCGGCACCGGGAAATCGTGAGATCTTCATCGTTATTTTCCTTTCACTGCCGCAATATGCTATTTTGTTCCATTTATTATGTATCCAGATGCAGATAGCTCGTCTTGCTTTCCACTCTTGCAAATTTCAAGTTTTATCACTCTTTTTTTTACGGCTACGATCATTCTGAGATCGAGAACAGAAGCAAGCCTTTTTGATTTGTTGTATGGAGTATTAGGGATTTCGGTATTGTTAAAACTAAGAAATTCAAAACGTGAAATTTGATGATACGAGTGGTAGGAATATATCACAACTGTTTTTTTTTTTTTAACATTTGAAAGTATGTATAGATTTAGCTTTCTAGTTTCGGTTTGGGTCAGTAGACACATTTGAGTTGGAAGTTTATGCAAACATTGCTGGAATAGAGGTGGTAGACATTTTTTGGAGCTTATAGGGATATGAATGATGCTTCTAATGGAAATTGGGTAGGAGAAGAGTAGCTCTAATACCAAAATTTGTTGGAAGATTCGGGTAGTATAAGATCAAGAAGAGCAAGACAAGATTAAATGGAAAAACTCAATTTTGTTGCTTTGCACTTTACATTCATGTTCCAAATTTGCATCCCCTTAGACCTTTAGGATAATTTTAGAAATCTAGATAACACAAAAGACTCATCAACAATTACGGTTCACAAGACATGGAGGAGAGATTAGATACACAAGTTTCAAAATGCATGAAGTTCTTTCATTCAAGTAACCAGTTCTTCCTTTTCAGCTCTCATATGGATGCTTAGGTATTGGTGAAATTTGACTTCTTGCCACTGCAAATTACACTTCAATAATTTAGTATCAAGTTCAAGAACAAACCATGGATCATATTGTACATATTGCTTTAAGCTTCAAATTCAGTATAAAAGTTATACTAGACATAAGAAAGAGTTCCAAACACCATAATTTGCACAGTCAAGAAACAAGCTTGCGTGTTAGAAGATATTGCTAAAAATTAACAGAAAGATAAACTAAAATTTCAGGGTTACATGCTTGAAGCTTTATGCAAATAAAACAGTGTTTCTCCTTTTCAGTGTTTCTATTTTTAGTTTCATGTTTTTGCTAATGTAGAACACTTGTATTTGCTATGTCCTAACAGGACTGTTGCTGAGATGCTTGCAAAGACATTAAATTGTAGCTTTCTTGAAGCAGATGACTTCCACTCCAAGGCAAACAAAGGTAAAATCCTCTTTTGTACCAATTACGTTCCTTTTAGCTACACTGAATCATAAGGATATGGAGTTTTATCATGCTTCATCCCATGTATACAAAACTTTTTGCTAAGCAAACGATTTCACCTTGGATGTTTTTTCCTCACTGATGGGTATCATAACATCCTTTCTATCTGCAACATAGAGAAGATGAGAAATGGTATTCCACTTACAGACGAAGACCGGTTCCCATGGCTTGAATGCCTTCGAGATGCTATTAGGATCATCATGATCTCCGGCAAAAACATAGTACTCACTTGCTCTGCACTGCAGAAGAGGTACAGGGAGATCCTCCGATCTTCCGACCCAGATTACAAAGCAGGCCAATATTCCAGTTGCAGGGTTATATTCATATGCTTGGAGGCTCCAGTGGATGCAATTGCTGATAGGATAAGGAGTAGATCACAAGAAGGGAAACATTTCATGCCTGTTTCCCTTTTGCAGTCCCAACTGGATTTGCTTCAGATAGATGAAGTTGAAGGAATTGCCAAGGTAGATGCCACCACAAGCCTGGAAACCATCATGGATACTTTGCTACAAGTCTTGTCCAAGTACACTGACAGCCCTCTTCAAGTGGCTACTTCAACTTCACTTCGATAAAGACAAGCTCACAGCTACTCTTGGAAGCTGTCTTGTAATAATAAAGGAACTGACACAGTATACCTGTTGAACATGAGTGCCTATTGGTAACCTGGTCATTTCTTGCTCAAGATACAGTACTATTGTATGGCTAAAAGCCTAAACTCCAACAAGGCAGTGGATGCAACATCAAACATTTTTTGTAAAATTCCAATGTGGTGATGCACCAAGAAGCTCAAGGATGTACAAAATGATATGTAAAATTGATGAAAAATGAATTTATATTATCTCTTATTCTTCCTAAGTCTTTTTCGAATCATTGTTTAGAATACCCTTGGCGCCTTTAGGATAGATCTATTCTGATGCAACACTTGACGCAACAGACTAATGTTGAAGTGGTGGTACTAAGTTGATCCAACATCAAAATTGATACTCACATGGAAAAAAATAATATTAAATTGAAGGATGATTAATGTAAAAAATTAATATTGTTTTCTTAAAATTTCATTGCAACTAAATGAGAAGACAAACTGAAGATAGAAATAGTCATATATCTAAACTTTTATTTTAGTCTAGTCTCTCACACATGAAATTAAACACCTATTCACTAAAGACAATTATCAAATTGAAAATTATTGTTAGTCTATTGTATAAAATGATACTCTTCCTCAACTTTAAGATGTTGTAAATATCTTTAATTTGTATCAAGCACAAATAATGTTGTCAATAAAGAATTCTTAATGAAAAAAAGAATTACTAGTAAATGTTATTAAGAAATCTAGCATCTTTTAAAAGGATAGTCGAGTGCCATAAAGATTTTGCCAAGTCTCAAAAAATGATCGGATAATATTAAATCTATTATATGCAATTTTATATTGCAAGAGGCTATTTTTATAACTAAATCCGTGACTATAAGGTCACACATTAATCGAAAATACCAATATCAAATAACATTGACAAACATGACAATATTTGGTGAATTGCTGCCTATTATCATACATGCAAGACTTTTGCACGAAATATCTAAGTAAAAGGTTCAATGGGATACGTCCTAAATGCATAAAGAACATTAAATTGAGAGAAGATACGACCTAGAGCCAAAAGAAGCAAAGATTCTTCTTAATAAGAACCATAATATTTGAACTAGAGCTAGAGAGCAGATAAATCATCTCAAGAAGCTATTTATGTATAGAGGATGCCCCCATTGCATAGCTAAGTTGGCTATCACATACCAGATTGTAGAATTGACCAAGGATAGAATCCTCGGTAAAGTCTAAGAAATTACCTTCTTGTGTGATGGCTAACTTCAATTTCCTAATTTACACTCTTCTAATTATGTGGGACAGTCACGATGGAGCCACCAAGATGAACTATTTCATCTAGTATTTGTGTGTAAAGTACAACATACTTGATAATCATAGAAAACGTACACGATAACATAGTGGATACCATGAAAGGAGTAGCAGACACTAGAGTCTGCTCCAAATTTGCACAGTGAGTACATTTGGAAATATTATCCACCAAATGGCCTTCAGAACTACTTCCAATTTCACGAGACCCATTAACCATTTAGCAGAGAAAAACACTCTACACAGTAGGAGACACATGGGCAATATTGTTGAGCACGTTGCTATAAGTGTCTGGATGTTGGCAAACCAGGTCGAAGCAGATGTAGGATCGAATTCGATGTTAGAGGGATGAATAGTATATAAATTTTAATGAGTAGATAATAATTAAAATATTTGAATCAATGGAATATAACAGCGGAAATAAAAATTATTTAAACTGAGTCAATCAATTAAAGCAAAGCAATGTAAGCAGGCAATGGACTTAACAATTGAGTGGTAAGTAGTTGATCAACCAAAACAGAGATATAGATATACACAATAATTATAAAAATATGATTCGTATTTTTAATTTTGTCTTTCTAAAAAATTTTTGGAGGTAGGAAAATTTTACCAAAAAAAACAAAGAGTCTAAAAAGTTAAGCATAATAAAATCAATATGGCAATAAAAAATAAATAAAATGTTACTCTAGTTGTTACTGATTCGAGATGAAGTGCGAGTTGCAACGTGTCATAGCACAAAAGATGAGAGAACACTTAGACCACAAGAACAAAATGAATTCTGTGTAAATGAGTGATTTCAAAGCTCAACCTCGATGCTCTTTATATAGTCATTCTCCGATCACCAGGAATCTCCCCACCTAAAAGGGTGATGACATGGTTGCAACTTCTAACCGATAAATAACGTTAACGAAATTCTCTGATAGAATGGAAACCCTCTGATCACCTTGAGAGGGGTCAAATCTGATCTCGATCCAACTCACTAGGATTGCTAGATAATATCATCTCCCGGTCGTCTAAAAGCTGCTCCAGTAGCCTGTATTATTTAGTCACCCCAACCAGATACGGT
>JBAMIE010000041.1:4857633-4869734 GCA_037177295.1 Kaempferia parviflora | reverse complement strand
TCTTTTTTCCAATTCATTCCATGTTGTCATACAACCAATATGTTCCTTACTTCCTTCATGCTTTGTAAGACAACGAGTCAAGTTGTGCCAGTCCTTGTAGCCTTCAGTAGCTAATTGACTAATTGCATTCATGTTGTTGTGATTTATGAACAGTTTACAACAAAAGCAAAATATTCTATCCAAAGAAGATGAATAGACTAGCCATTTTCTATCCCTTTTTTCTCCATTTGGTAATATTCGTTCATAATGCAATGCATCAAAATGTCTACCAGCTTTATCTTTAGGAAATAAAATGTCATCAATTCTAGTTGGACCCTTTTCCACTAAAAAATCTCTTAAACTTTGATCAATTTTTTCCCATTTTCCAGGATCATCAATATTCGAATGTGAAGGAATATCTTGGTCTACAGTTTCAGGCTGAACATCAAAAGTATTATCATTATCTTCTTCATCTAAGTCATTCACAATTTCTTGTTCAACACCCATCACATTTTCAATCTTCTGTTCCACATCCATTTTGTTATTGATATTAAAGTATTTATTAATATCTCCTGCCTGACTTTGAATAAGTGCATCTTCTCTTTGTTTTCTTTTTCTTTTTTGAGACCCAGATAAATATTTTGGAGGCATGATTATATACTATACCTAACAAATATTAAAAAACAATGTGTAAGAACTAAGAAATAAGAAAACATTATAAGAAATAAATAAATAAATAAGAAGGGAATAGAGAAAAAAGGATAAAGGATAAAGCAAAAGAAAAGAGAGCTAAAAAAAGATAAGGAATTAAAAAACATGTTCAGGGTAAAAAATAAGAGAATTTTACTTGAGGGCTTTCATCGTGTGCAATTTGGGAATAACTCTGCGTACTCGACTGTGCCGGATTGGTCCACTTTACTTTCCCTGTAGTTCCAGACAATACAAGGACAATAAATATTTGCAAAAGAATACATCCAAATCGTTAGGAAACACAACTTGATCAATAACAAATAATCCATTAGCTATGAGATATGCAAGAGTCAGTCCCTAAACTATCAAGCAACATATATTCTCCTTGTTGCTAGATCAATGGAGGGATAAAAAGTAATAACACCAAATACTTGGGAGAAACACAACTTGGTTGACAACAACTAATTTATTAGCCATGAGCTACTGTCTATGCAAGAGAACCAACATTGCAATCAAGTTATTTTATAAAATATCAACGGGAATGTGTTCAACAGGATCTATTCATAGTGACTTTTCCGGCATAGCAAATATTCTCATGGTAAATTGATGTTGCATTTAACATAGTTCTGGTACCTCCTGATTCAGTTATGGCTCTTTCTTCGGATTGTATGATTGAATTTTTCATTGTGTTACACCAGTAGCATTGCCATAGTAGCGGTTTGAGCCATATTTTTTCCATTCTGGAACGTGTCTTCTCGTGTATTATTATTAAACTGACTGTTTTTATCAACTCAGGAGTTGCTAAGCCCAAAGTGGGTCATTGACGAGTGCCCACAAAAAGTTGTACAAGTGGCAACTAAAGCTAGTGAGCTCCAGCTTATCTTGAAAACTTAAGCTCGATACCTTGTACAGTGAGATTGAGGAAAGCACACACTACACGGCCACACCACCAGTGTTATTTTGTTCATTGGGAAACGAAGGGCAACTCGCTTTGGAG
The DNA here is from genome assembly GCA_037177295.1 of Kaempferia parviflora. Classification (NCBI taxonomy): domain Eukaryota; kingdom Viridiplantae; phylum Streptophyta; class Magnoliopsida; order Zingiberales; family Zingiberaceae; genus Kaempferia; species Kaempferia parviflora. The sequence continues at coordinate 4,868,068 of JBAMIE010000041.1, read as the reverse complement.
TTCTAGTCAAACACATGTTTGACCCGGATGACCATTGGCGGTTGACGACAAGGACTCATCTTAACATCTTTAGGTTGGCCACTCATTTTTTCTTCCGTCAACAACTAATCACATGAAAAAAAAACATTGCAAGCAAGAGCAGCAAAGGTGAAGGTGATCGCTTGATCAGAAACAAGATTGCTACATGCTACTGTCCGTACAAAATACAAATGCTTAAAAAATAAGAGAACCAACATTGCAACTTGCAAGCAAGAGCAGCGAAGGTGCCTGATCAGAAACAAAAGCTGGACAAATTGATCAAATGATTCAAACATAAACTTACCAAAATAAATGATGAATCAAAGAGATCGACCCTGTAGGAGATGAGAAGTCGAGAACCCTTGAAGAGGAGGAAGAGATTTAAGGAGGAGGAAAACGCAGGTCGTGATGGTCAGAGGAGAACCCTTGACGGCTTGATGAGGGGAAACTAGGAAGACGTCGGCTCGCGCCGTCGCGGCAGAGAAGAACGACGAACCTATGCTCACGGCGAAATTAGGATATAGGTTTCCTCAAATTAAAATTTTAAAGTTAAATAAAATTATAAATTATTAAGTTAATTTTGGGCCCCTGATAAGTGGGCCCCTCTTGGGCCTCACCTTAGGTCCAGGCCTGCACGCCGTGGCATGGGGAGATGATGTAAAAGATGAAGGTCGCAATGGTCGTCACCTGCTGATCGACGCTCGACGAGTCTCCGATCAATAAGGGAGCCGGACTGGTGGGATTTCACTTAGGATCAGGGACAGAGACTGCCGGCAATTGAGATAAAGATAGGAATGTGAGGAAGAGGTTGACGGCGGCTGGGCGGCGGGGCGGGTGAGAATGGGATAAGAAGGTTTTCCGAGAGAGAAGGGTTTTCTCTAAGAACATCCACATCAGCTACTCTATTCAAAACTTTTACTTTAAATTTTAGATAGGATAGCTGAAAAATCTTTACATCAGCTACTCTATCCATTTCCTAAATTTAGATTTTATAAATAGTGATTTTCTAAATTTAGAGAATGAAACTCTTACCCTAAAAATAAAATATTATTTTCTTTCAATCTCTCTCCTTCCACTCATTCTTTTAAATCTCTCTCCTTCCACTCATTCCATAAATATAATAATACAAAAATAAAAGAGAGAGAAGAAAATAATAAAAAAATAAAGATAATAGAAATTTCAGGGTAGCTAATGTAGTGTATGGTGAAAAGTGATTCTCTAAATTTAATAAAGTATGTGATTACCCTAAATTTTAAAGAAATTTTAGGGAACCCGATGTGGATGCTCTAAGTATTAAACGACATATATCCATGGGGACAAGAACTCAACATATGCAAATTGGAACTTAGAAGTTTCAACAATCAATTGATGATAGACAAGAGTTAATTGGTGGCTAGGAAACCCATTATCCATTGTAATTTAGGGATTGTAACCCCCGGGGCTATTGTGAGTGGAAGGGCACCTAGTTATCACTCAAACTGTCAAGCACTCATGGTTCGATTTTCAACTATAACGCTTTTGCAGGGATTTTTTCTTCAAATAAGACACACAACTAGGAAATGCTCAGCTTATGGGCCGTCCACCGCAAGCGCTTCTCGATTTACCCTGAAGGTCGGTGGAAAACTTTCATGGGGCCGGGCTAATCGTCCCAGATTCGACGTTACCTGACCTAGTTAATCATTTTTTTAGGGATAGTAGTTTGGCAAGTTGAGTCATATAGAATATAATCGATCGATGAAAATGTCAGTCAACTAATAAACCAAACCACTAATGTTGTGGTAAATTGGGGTCTATGGTTTGAAGTATTCAAACAATGTGGAATGGAGTTGACTAGGGTAGTCGATTGTGTCTTAGAAGCAAACTAACATAATGATTCTTTATGGTTAAGTTAATTGGGCAGTTGACAAATGAAAAAGCATTGATAAGTTACATTTGTCTAATTGTTAATGTGGAAAGCAATAAGGAGTCATTGTTGTCAAAAAAAAAAAAAAAAAAAATCATGCAAACCATTTGACTGATAGTGATACTAGTTGAATGTTGGGCAACAATACTCTTACAATATGATTTTGAAGACTATACTAGCGATGGAGGCTTCAAACTTATTAGAATTGTTATATTTTCTTCTAACCTTCTTTTGTAATCCTTTGTAATTTGTTGAGCTTATAAGAAGTTTCACTGCATCTAGTAGTTGACTAAGAAGGAGAAAGATAGTGGTTCTTTACCGGAGTGACTAAGAAGCCTTGAGGTGGTTGAATCATGTTAAATAAATGTGTTAGAGGTTGTAATGTGATTTCTCATTTATGTTTTATTTCCACTTCTAATTATTTTTGTGAATTTGCAATTAAGAGCAAGAGTAGACTAGAATCACACTTGCAAGTTGATCAACCACATTGGTTCTAATAAATGGTACCAAAGCTTGTTAATTTACTTCAAAAGAGGACTAACCGTAAATCAAGCAACAAAAAATGGAAAAATGTCTATGGATTTTGTTGGATCGAGAAAACGATAGAAGGGATGGGTGAATCTAATCTGGAAAATATCGGGTCCTCGACCTATCTGGACTTTCTGCCGCCAAGTGTTAGGTCCACGACCCACTTGGACTTCCTGCCTGGCATCCACGATTACTAAGTCTTCCTGTCTAGCCGCGACGAGGGCTTTCCCAGTTGAGTAAACAACCTGCACACTCAAATAGCTCATCAGATCATAACAAGACTTAACTTGAACCTTTGACAACATTAAAACTCAGGTTCGATTTTGGTGCAACCTACACCAATAGAAACTACTTCTTTCAACCCTTATATATGAATTTCTAGAACCAAACTCCACTTATCTCGTGATTGTAAATGCTAACTTGAATGAAATCGAAACTCAGAAATTGTTAAAGGAGATTAGATTACACAGGAAAGCTCTAGGATACTCAATAGAAGATATAAAAGGAATAGACCCGCCCTATTGCATGCACCGAATTCTACTAAATAATTATTATAAATCTTCCGTAGAACCTCAGGGACGATTGAACCTAAATATGAAAAATATGGTTCGGAAAGAGATGTTGAAATTGTTAGATGCAGGGGTGATATATCCAATTTCAGACATTGAACGAGCAAATCTAGTTTATGTAGTCCCAAAAAAAAGGGCATAACAATGGTTAAAAACAGAAATGATGAGTTAATTCCAGCTAGAACAGTTACAGGATGGCGTATGTGCATCGATTATAGAAACCTGAACAAGGCGACTAGAAAGGACCATTTTCCTTTGCCCTTTATTGATAAAATGCTGGAGTTGCTAGCTAAACACTCACATTATTGCTTTTTGGATAGATATTCAGGATTCTATCCGTTTCCAATTCACCCAAATGATCAAGAGAAAACTACTACATTCACTTACCCTTACGGCACATTTGTGTTTAGAAGGATGTTGTTTGGCCTTTACAATGCTTCGGCTACTTTGTAGCAATGCATGATGGTTATCTTTTCATATTTCATCAAAGACGTATTGGAGGTCTTTATAGATGATTTTCTGTATATAGTACCTGTTTCAATTCATGTTTAACTAATCATTGTAAATTGTTGCAGAGGTGTGAGGAAGCTAGTTTAGTCTTAATTAAACTAGGAGAAATACCACTTTATGGTCAACGAAGGGATAGTTCTAGGGCACATGATTTCTAAGAGGGGAATCAAGGTGGATAGGGTAAAAATCGAAGTTATAGAGAAGTTACCTCCCCCGTTAAATATGAAAGGAGTACAAAGTTTTCTTGGACATGCTAGATTTAATGGCGATTTATAAAGGATTTCTCTAAGATTTTTAAACCGTTGACAAAGTTACTTTGAAAGATACAGATTTTAACTTTAATCCGGAATGTTTGGAGGTATTTCACAGAATAAATATAGCTTTAGTAACAACCCCAGTGATGCAGGCTTCGAATTGAAATCTACCTTTTGAAATTATATGTGATGCTAGTGATTTCGTTATAGGGGCACTATCAGAACAAAGGAAAGATTAGAAATTGAATGTTATACACTATATGCTAGCAAAACATTTGATAATGTGTAAGTTAACTATGCTACAACTAAGGAATTGTTAGTTGTAGTATTTATTTTTGACAACTTCATGCTTATTTGGTGAGATCTAAAGTGATAGTTTACACTCATCATGCGACAATTCGATATATTTTGAATAAAATGGATGCCAAACCCCTACTCATTCAGTGGATTTTACTTCTTCAAGAGTTTGACTTGGAAATCAAGGACAAAAAAGAATCAGATCAAATGTCTAGTGAAAAGTCTCGAAGGTCAAAATCAAATGCTCAGCAAAAGTCCAAATAGGTCTGGAGAACCGGATGTTTGACAAAAAGGTAAACTCTCCTGAGAGAAATAGATAAGGACGTGTTCCCTATTGAGAGAATAGTAGGCGTCAGTCCGACCTAGGATTTTAATGAAATCCAAAAGTCATGACCGGATAGTCCCAAGACTGTCAAAGTTAAATTCAATTTTTATATCATTCATTATGCATATTGTGCTAACTCTATGATGCATAAAAGATTTTCAGAGTTAGGAGATTCCAGGAACCCTGAAGAGAACTAGGTGCCCGGAAGAGATCTAGGTGTCCGGAGGTCCGGGCAACTAGAAAGGATCCAGGCGCCTAGAATGGCCTAAATCTAGCTTCGTGAGCAGCTGCGTTGGAAGATTTTGGTTGGCTAGAACACATCAGCTTCTAGGCACTCGGAAGAGATCCAAGCGACCGAGAAGGGATAGAGGCAACTGAGATAGAGCTTCACGGAGGTGCAGCCACGTTAGAGATCCAAGCACGTGGAAGGGATCCAGGTGCCCGGAGGTGGATAATCGTCGATGGAGACGGATCATATCAGGTCAAATACAAGCACCCGGAAGGGATCCAAGTGCCTGCAAAACCTTATAAAAGAAGGCTTTGACCAGCAGCTAGAATAAGGATTCTATACAACTTTCATTCTTACGTTCTACTCCAGAACCTTCGTTACAACGCCAAAATATTACTCTGACAACTAACACCTCATCTTCAATTATTATCTGTTGTTGGTATATTTTATTGATTGTCTTGTACTTATGTTTTGTAATTCTTCATGCTTTAATGAATTGTCCAATGAAAGCACTCAGTATGTGTGGACCTTGGACTAGCAGCCGCTAGGCTGTGAATTGAGTAAAAACAAAGGTGTTAACCTTGTGTTTATTTTTATTTCTTTATTTTTGCTACGTTTATCTCTTAAATGTTTTATAAAAAAGTAAAAAGTGTCACTTTTACTTTTGATCCAACAATTTCATCTAAAAATGTCTAACTCACTTTTCCTCGACTCAAATAATATTAATTAATCATCAAACTTAGTTTGGAGTTAGTCATCATAGTGATCATTTTTATTTATACCCCTGGTTCATGTTGATATACTTGCCTACATCTAGAATCTGGGATCAAGTTCTAACATTTCTCGCTCATCTGCGTGGCTCAATAGACAAACATGTTAATCTTAGCATCTTTCTTAATTTCTTAAATGAATTGAAATCCCCATTCTTATTGACTATTATGGCATAGAATTCATGAATGATTTACCTTTTATTATCTTTGAGGTATTGCTAGGAATTAATTTATGGAAATTTGATAACCATTATTTTATCATGGTATTTAGGCTTCTATATCCATGCTTTTATCTTCTCATATATTAAATTCGTGTTAATATCATATTTCACAAGTTGGATTCATTCATGGGTTTTAATATGATTTCCTTTATATTTGTGGGATTATATGATAATTATGTGAATGTAATCTTTGTAGGTAATCAAGTCAGATCGAGCCAATTTGAGCTTAAAAATAAGGCTCGAGGAGGACCAATCTAAAGCCATCTGCGTGGTTCATCTAAGATCCAAAGAGATCTGGATCTCCATTACAATCCTAATCATTCAACTCAAGAGACAGTAAATCACCACCATCGATCAAGATCTGGTGGCTTTGATTCAAAGTTGAACTGATTCCAGCCGTTGATCCAGATTCATAGTAATTCTAGTCGTTTATACAAATCTGGTTGATTTTGGTCCACTGATTCCGATCTGGGATGATTAGAGTCGCCCATTCCGATCTAGCTATCCTGAACATCCGTGGGGATCTGACTGATCTAGACCATCCGCTGAGATCTCATCACATTCGTTCATTCAAATTTGGATTAATCATAGTCGTCTGATCAGATTGGAGAAGCTATAGTGTTCATTTTGACGGGAAAGAAATCACGACATTAGCAAAGGAGCAGAGGCGAGGAGCAGAGGATCAGCGATTGTCCATTGACCACTGGGGAAACAAGCGGATTCTCTACTTCCTCTAAGCATCATCACCGAGCTCCAACCATCTTCCTCATCCGACGCCATTCCACCTTCCACCGCTTGCGACTCTTCCATCTCCTTCATCATGCATCTATTAGGGTTAAAGGGGTTCCCGTCCCTATTAATTTCATCTCCGACGCACACCTTTCATTATCTATCAGCCGTTGCCACCCAATCAACGCCGACAAGGAGCTGTCATCAACACCGGAGCTACCAAGTTCTTGGGGATTCCAAGCTTGGACAAACCCTAATTCCATTCCTTCACTACTCAAGTCAACCTCAATTCCAATTCCACATCAGAACCATCTCCGATCAGTTCTAGCTGAGCTTTTTTCTACTTCCTCACTGCAGATCCGATCCGGCACAAGCTAACTTGGGTTGTAAGTGCCATTTAGATTCTTAGATTCATTCATTGTTGATTGTAGTTTCCATTCGTGTGATCGATTTGATGGATGCATGCTTTGTTCAATTCCCGGATACACTTGATTTGAATTTGAATTAATTTAACTTCATTTCTAAAATTGTTAGTTGATTGGATTTTTAGTGATGTTCTAGTGCAAGGTTTACTTAGTGTTTTGAGTTAATTGAATAGGATGTGTTACATCTATGCTTTAGATTTCCATTAGTTTCTTAATTGCAATATATAGGTTTGATTTTAATCCCTTTATGTTCTTGTTCCATTAGCTCATTTGTTCAAGTTAGTTTAATTCCCCCAAAATCTGGTTTGCATTGCACTGCTAAGTTTGTTATTATTCGATTGAATTGTAGGGTGCATTTAGATTTGATCGAATTAGATTGCATTATGTTGCACTTCCATGAATTGTTTATGATTGTAGTTTAGTTACATTTTATCAATTTCATTTCTCTCTCTTCTTTATCCTTAGCATTAGTCAAAATCAAATCGCCGTTTCCGAATAAATTGATCCTAAGATTTCATCATTGCTACATTCCTTGTGAGAGACGATCCAGGTCATTCTCTATATTATATTAGTGTAGAGAGAGATTTCAATGATTATTTGATATCATTTCACGGTAAAAAATTGATTTTATCATTGTATTAAAGTCAGCTTCTACTAAGGATTTAATGAAGATATTAGCTATGTTGGACTTAGATTCAACATATTTAAGTTCTATATTACCATTTGCTACGTGATACCTAACAAAATGATATTTAACTTCCAAACAAGTTTCGAGGCCGAGCAGAGTGAAACACAGACAGACCATCTAAAGGGACACAACTAGGTCGTATTCTCTGTCGTTGTGAACATTAGTTCCTCTTTTGACTCCGGTTGACACTCGTTTTGATTTCCTACAAAAAAATCACATTCATATTTTAAGATGGTTCACAATTGCAAATATATGGTAATAATTTAGAAAATACAGAAGTCTTTTTTATATATTAAATAAGACTTTGTAAAAAGAATAATAAACTCTTGGTAAATGTAGGCTATTAATATCATTCGGCCAAACTGCAACATCACAATTTAATGCATGGTGATGAATCTCTATGCTTGATATGCTCATAATCGGAATGACAACTTGGCACAATTTCATTCACATCTAATCCATACCAATTTCTAGTGCATCCTTGTGAGTGTGATAAAATCATATCTAATGACAACGTTGCACATTCAACGTCAAGCTTGTCAAATAATAATTATTAATTTAAATACATTAATTAAACATCAAACTAATATAATTATCATTTAATTATAAAAGGGTGACTAATATTTTCTTATATATATTTGACAAGTAATTTAAGTTAGAAATAAATAAATATGATAAATAAGAAAATAAAAAAGGTTTAAGTCTAAAACTTCATTTAAGGAGCTTGAAACTCCCTTCAATCTAATAACTTCTCCTTGATCCAAACTACTAGGCTCGAGTTCACTCAATCTAGGCTAGTTACCATTGATTCCTCTTGATTTGGGCTATCTGGGAATGAAATTGCATCCTTGAGTCTGTAGTTGCTCTTTTACTTTTAATGTAGGAAGCAGGGAAGAAGGATATGAAGTTATAAGTTTTCTCTCAAGAGACAAGTGAACTGAGTAGAGGATATGTAATAGGCTGCAGTTATATCTCCTACCCAGTTGCAGTCCAAGATATTAATAAAAAGGTTTCATTCCAACAGTTCTAAGAGTAAGGGAAGAAAAGTTATAATGGGAATAAAATTGAGTGGGGACTCACCCTATATATAGAATGAATAAGGAAACGAGGATGCACTCTTTCCACAAACAAAGGCTAAGAATTATAATTCAATTAACTCTTGGACTCGCTAAACAACTATTAAATCAAGTGGAATCTCACCTAAGTGGCTACTATCCTTAAGTGACTTATCCAATCCAATCTCATCGATTTCATCTTGCTCTATGGTAAGAAACATAAAATGAACAATATATCATCTTTACAATGGAAAGAACCTGCATACCACTTCTTCAGCTAATTCCTCTGTTGCTGTTGTCTAATGGTAGTACCTTAAGTCAATGATAGAGTGTGAGCTTCCCTATAACTTCTTAATGATAGTTCTGCTTCACATGAGTCGGGTTTAGTTGTGCTAATGTAGCATAGAAATGACTCAGACCATTTATGATCTCATAAAGAATGTAATGGTAGGATGATAAACTTAGCATCCAATGTTATTGCTTTTGGATTTTTGCCATGGAAATGAGGGATTTGGATTTTGAGTGTTAAGACTAAGAAATGAAATCTATCCAAGCATGAAACTAACCCTAATAGATGGAAGACAATGCAACTAATGGAAATCTAATCTACCCGAGACTCCAATTGCATGAAAATTAACGGAAACATAAAGTGAGTATCTACGAAATTAAGCATTAACGAAGCATAATCTTACCTAACCTAATTGCATCTAAATGAAAGACATAAACATAAAAAAAACATAAAACATTCAACAACTAAAGCATAGCAAACAATCTAACTAAAGAAATTACAAAAGCTAAGCATAGCAAATGGAAGAAGCATTTCATCAAACACTTGGTGGGAATGAAGCAATATAACCCTAATGTTGGTAAGTTAAACATGGGAGATCATCTATTCAATACAAGCACTCAACACACAATTGAAACACATCAACTCAACACAAAAACAATAACTAGCAAGCAATACGTACACTCTAAAGAAGAGGAACAACCCAACACATTGGAGATGGATGAACCCAAGCTTGTGGATGGAGCTTCTCTTCCTCGATCGAAGTGGATGATGAGCGGACCCTCCTCGAAGAGAAAGGGGGCTGCCCCTCGGATTTTGGACTCCCGAAACTCCAGGAAAGATGGATGAACTCTCCTCTTCAAATCCAAAGAGGAGAAGGGCTGCGGTATCAGAAAGAGGAGCGGATTCTCCTCTTCGAAACCGAAGAGACGAAGTGATCTCTCCTCTTCGAATCCAAATAGGAGAGGGGCTGCCGGAAAGATGAATGGAAGAGCCTCGGATCCGAAGCTGTCATGGTGGTGCTTCCACTCCCAATCGGGATAGGAAGAAGGTGAATGGAAACCGGTATCTCCTCTCCCAATCGTAAGAGGATGAGCTCGGAATGGAGGGAATCCGGCGTGTAAGGAAGAAGCTGAACTCTCCTCATCGAAACCGAAGAGGAGAGGTGGAGATGGAAAGGAACTGGAGGTAGGTATGGGGAATGGCCGGAGGAGGATGAAGCTTGGGCGTCTCACGTCTGTTGTGGCTGGCGTGAGTCCGTGAGGTGATGAGGAAGTGATGTGGTGGAGGCTTGAGGATAGGGATGTACAGGAGATGAACGGCCTGTGGCGGTGAGGAAGGTGGTGGAGACGCCGGCCTTGGTGGAGGAGAGGAAGAGGGGGTGGCATGCGTCGGTTGGAGAAGGAGGCGTGTATTACAATCGAGATTAATCTCGTTTGGTATCAATTTAATATTGTAATGTAATATAATTCGATTATAAAAAAGTTAACAAAATCTATGTAATCTGATTACAAAACAAAACATATGTAATCCGATTACATTATAACCTGAAAATTATTATGTCAAAAATATCCCTTTACTTCATCAAACTAGGTCCGAACTAATTCGTCGGCGGACCGCCGGCGGCC
>JBAMIE010000041.1:4837504-4847884 GCA_037177295.1 Kaempferia parviflora | reverse complement strand
GTCTTGGGGTGAGCAGTATGGGAGCAAGAGATAAAGAATAAGGCCTGAGTGGTGTTGCACCAACTTCGAGCAATTAAAAAACACCGAGACAAAAAAACTATCTAAAAGGATAATTGTATTGGTTCAAATATAATCGAGAACGGAAAAAGAAAAAAAGGAAAATAAACAGAAAAGAACACCACGTGAGAGGGGGTGAATCGCATGGTTTTGGAAAACTATTCTTTTTAGAATTTTAAAAAGCAAACAAGCATGCAACGGAAAAAATAAAACAGAACAAATGCACAAACTCGAGGAGTTACTTGGTTCGGAGCCTTCGGTGACTCCTACTTTAAGACCCACGGTCCTCCGGACCGTATCGATGGAAAATCCACTAAAAACCTCTTCTGGTAACGCCGAAAGAGTGAGTCGAGTACAATGATAGTAAGAAGACAGGTGTAACAGACTACACCTTCCTTAATGCAGTAATTAAGTGCACAAATAAAACTTTGTTACCCAACACTTGTAAATTAATCATCTCTAGCTCGGTGTTGGATGGCTTCTCAACAGTAGTCAGATGCAACAGCGTCGTAGCAGAGTAGCGGCATAAAGTCAGAGCAGTCGGAGCACCAAACGAATGTGTAGAAGCTTGTAGAAGAGTTGTCTTTTGGTTGCTGCTCGAACCAACCTTATATAGAGGGCTAAAGACACCTTCAGTGCTTCTCATGGCACCTTCAGAGTCAAACTTTATTCCTCATCGAGCGGCACTGATAAACTTCGCAACCTGTGAACTTTACAGCGCCCAGAAGGCGCCTTCAACACTGTTCACCCGAGCAATAACTTGGTCTTTGATACTATAAAAGTTAGTACCATAGAAAAAATATCTATCTTGCAAAACAAAGTTAGCACAATAACAATGAGTAATAATAAGCAATATGAGTTAGATCCTATCTCTCCTGGACCAAGATCTAGTCAAAGTCTTAACTTAGGTTTCTAAAATAGACCTAAGCTGACCGACACCTGATGTTCCCTCCAACAGGAACGCGTCCTCACTAAGTCACTCTCCTCCAATGACTTACATCACTTACTTGTCGGAATCACACATCCAGTGTTCAACCTATCGGGAATCGAACATCTTGATCTTTTGTCACAATCACACATCCGATCTTCAATCAATCGGGAATCAAACATCCCGGTCTCCTGCCGAAATTGCACATTCGGACTTCAATCCATCGGGAATCGAACATCTCGATTTTTTGTCAGAATTGCACATCCGGACTTCAAACCATACTCTTGGTAGAAACGTTAGAACACACATTATAACTTTAATCCACTTGTCATTATCAAAACTTGAGTTTGATCATTAGTGCAAATTGCACCAACAGTAGCAGCTACTTGGATAGTTCTAAAAAAAACCTTTTCTTATAATGAAGTATAATTTTTTTAATAAATTTTAAATATTTAGTAATACAATTTGCAGGAAACTTGCCAAACATCATTTCTCACATTTCATAACCAATGGTAAGTTGTTTCATTTTAAGTTGTAATTCCCTTTAATCCTAATATATTATTTATAAGTGATTCTAAATGATCTATTTAATATAGGGGAAAATATATGTTGTCTTATTGGGCATCAACCGGGTATTTATGACACCTCGATAGAAGCATCTATACAAGTTAATCATCACAAGTCCTTTGAGAGTAAAGAGAAGACAAAAAAAAAGTTTTTGAAGCCTATAACGTACAATCTTACAATATAATAATCTTTTTTAATAAAAATTATTTTTTAGGTTATATAATTTAGAGGAAACTTGCTAATTTAAGTCATTTCAATTTTCCATAATTTAATCGATGGCAAGTTATTTCAATTTAAGTTGTAATTTCCTCTAATCCTAATATATTATTAGGATTTATGCTACAACGAACAAGCCCTAGGTGCTACAACATGTAACATCTATTTGGACAGTTAGCTGCTACACATTATAGCAGCGACTTGGACAGTTAGCTGCTACAACGTGTAGTAGCTACATGGACTATTAGCTACTATAACGTGTAGTAACTAATGGATAATTAGTTGCTATAATATGTACCAGCTATTTGGACAGTCCAAACAACCTTTTCTTATCATTTTTTGATTATATAATTTACATAAACTTACCAAACATCATTTCTCATAATTTGTTCGATGGTAAGTTATTTCATTTTAAGTTGTAATTCCCTCTAATCCTAATATATTATTAGGATTTATGCAACAATGTACAAGGCTTAGCTGCTACAAGGTGTAGCAACTACTTGAACAGTTCGTTGCTACAACGTGTAACAGTTACTTGGACAGTCCAAACAACCTTTTCTTACTAATTTTTTTATTATAAAATTTGTAGGAAACTTGCCAAATATCATTTCCCATAATTCATTCGATGGTAAGTCATTTCATTTTAACTTGTAATTTCATCTAATCCTAATATATTATTTATGTGTGATTCTAAATGTTCTATTTAATATAAGGGAAAATATGTGTTGTCTTAATTGGGCGTCAGTCAAATGTTTATGACACATGGATAGAAACATCTACACAAGTTAATCTTTTTAATGACGTTATACACCAGTCATTCAAGAGTAAAGAGGATATAATAAGAGCTTTTGAAGTACACTTTGATAAAAATCTAGCACTTACCTCCTTTACATCGAGAGGAAAAGAAAGTTCGTGTGCATCTTTAAATATGGCATCAAGTTCAAATTCAGAGAGAAAACTATTGAAGATTGAAAAAATTAGAAAACTAAAAGATGCATTGGAAAAGATAGAATAACAGTTAGATTCTCTATAAATTATTGATGACAAATAAATATGGTATTTGAAGTTGTAGTGTTTATAAGTCTTCTGGCTTTAAATCTTCCATGATGTATTAACTCTTGAACAAATTAGTCATGAAGAATAGTCATTTATATTTATCTTGTTGTCATTTTTATATCTAGTATTATAATTTGCATATTTGATATATTTTAATGTATTATGATTAAAGTTATATTTCACTTTCACTTTGTAGCAACTACTTGAGAGTAGCTGTTATATTGTGAAAGCGAAGTTATATTGTGTAATTACCCTTTTACCCTCATGTTCAGCCTAAATGATAACTCCTGAACCGGGAGTGCGAGCAAACATTTCGAAACATTATCACTGGAAGTAGCTTGGTTCCGATGGTGTCTTTGTCTATCAACCTCACCGCGACGACTCATTTTCTCCTCCGAAGTTTCGCCTGCATCGTAAGTATTTCGTTAGGGTATAATATTTTGATTCTTCTCCTTTTGTTTAGGGTTTTTTTTTTTTTTTTTTTTTTTTTTGGGTTTAAGTTCTACAATCGATAATAAGAAATAAAAAAAAAAAAATCTTGGCCCTGGAATAACGGTGAATGATTAAGCCTTTCCGACGGATAAACAAGAATTTCGCTGGGCTTCCTTTCCGATTTACCTGTGGCAACTAATTATAAAAAAGAAAAAGAAAAAGAAAAAATCATTGAGCAAATAAAACTGCGGTAACATTCGTGAACCTTGTTTTCTTTCGTAGCTATGCTCGTTCGTTTCATCAACTCCACCACGTTAAGTACCAAATGTTTTCCTCCGAAGGGAGAAAGTGGAAGCTTAAAGCAGCCACCGTTGAACCTCCATAGCTTCCTCCTTCCCACTTCGAATCGTACCATTCCCCGCCACTCTCATCGCACGCAACCTCTGCCTCCCTTCTGCATAAAATGCTTCCCTACTTCTCCCTTCTCTGGCCGTCTCATCGATCGTCTCCTCCTGTGGCGGATACCACTGATGGCGAAGGGGAAGGGCAACGGGAAGGGAAAGGGAAAAGCGAAGGTTGAGGATGTGATAAGTGTGGAGCAAGAGTCCGTCATTCCGGTCCCCAAGGCTGATCTAATCACTGCTCTCACAAAGCTAATTAGTAAGCAGCATCTCTCGTTCCTGTGTTTTCGATCTTTATTTACCTGATTCTATTTTCTCTTTGAAGATTTTTTTTTAAAAAAAGATATTTATTTATTTATTTAAACGAATAAACAACCCAAAATGCTTCTGTTTCATTATAAGAACTTAACAAGTGAAAGTGAACCCAATCTGATCAAATACCTTATATGGATCCTCATGCACCATCATTAAGGAAATATATATTTTATAATAATTTTGATTTAATTGTAGCATCTGTTACATTGAATTGGTGTTAATTTTTAAATTTAATTCCAATGACACTAGATTTGCCACCATATTCAGGACCTGAACAAGTTGTTCAAGAGGATCCAGCAGAGTTTCATAAGTTGTGCAAGAGGATTGAATACACTATTCGAGCTTGGTACCTTATGCAGTTCGAAGAAATGATGGTAGAATTGATTCATATTTGTCATAGCATTTATCAAAGAAAAAAAAGAATCAAATTTAATGCATTAGTCATTCTTGTTAAACTTATTCATAATTGTAGGCAGATACCTACTTGTAAATAAGTCATTTATCTTCAGAATATTTAGTACAATCATGTACGAGCATGAACTTATTCCTCTGTCTAGTGAAACATTTAATTCAGCATTCCATTTATTTTTACTACATTGTATTTGCAGCAACTTTATCTTCTGTTTGATCCTATTGATGGTAACCAGCGACTGGAGCAGAAGAAATTATCCCGTGAAAAAATAGACACTCTGGAAATAGACTTTCTGGAACACTTTTTCAAGGTTTGCCAATTTCTAACTTTCAGAAATTTCAATATTGTTTGGTTCTATGCCATGCAGATGCTTGGTAAATTTCAAAAATATACCTAGATTAACTTAAATAAAATCTAATCCTATAATCATCATATTTCACTTTCCTTGATTAGTATTACGTACATATAAACCTATTATATCTTTGATGATAGATTGTCTAACAAAACTCTGGTTGGCGTCGTCCATTGGCACTTATCTCTATTTTTCTTGTTGTTCAATCCTCTTACCAGAGGGGTATATGTTAGAATTGACAACAATTCTTATAGTTTGTAAACTTTATGTACCATAGTAGAGGTTCTTTTAACTAAATTAGGAAACCAAAGAAGCAATCATATGCAGTCAATCTCGGTCCTTCCATAGTAATTATATTATTTCTTCTCTGATTGAAACAGGTTATGGAAAAGAGCAACTTCAAACTAGCAACTGATGAAGAAATTGAAGCTGCACTCTCGGAGAACTATCTCTTAAATTTACCAATTGAAGTTGACGAGTCTAAGGTTTATATGGTTATCAATTTCTCTCAATTTTTGAACCTTGTGAACTTGCAGGTTAGCTTAATTTGGTAGTTTCTTGGTAGTGTAGTTGGATAACAAGCTTCTTTCAAGGTATTTTCAGAAACATCCTAAACCTCATTTTTCTGAAAAGGTATAGTCAGCTCCTAAAATATTCTGCTTTGTAGTTTTTTTTTCCCCAATATTTGAACTATATCAATCTAAAAGTTCATGCATTTCAAATTTTTTTATTTTCTGTATAAATAAGTTTACGTTTTCTTAAGTTTAATTTGCACTTCAATGATCCTTTTTGAGATTATTGACACTATTGTGTGTACTATATGAGAAAATCTATGCACTTGGACTTCAAGTTCAATATCCACACAAGTGTGGATTTATGAGCTTAACACCATTGTTCTGAAATTTTTTTACACCTAAGAATTAGGGATGTTGGGTGTTAACACTTCCATTGCATCAGCATGCTCCCAAGTGTGACTAGATGAATTCAAATATGTTTTAATATGTATTCATCTAATTAGCTTGTTAAATTCTAAATATGTCTATGGCAACTACAAATAATTTTAATTATAATTTAAAACTAATAAATTACTAAATATTACAATGGATCGAGCAACTAGATAGTCAATTTAATGAAAATATTACATTGTATCGTATATATACTTCACACACTTTACAATGTATTAAAACCGTACAAATGGATTTTACTCATTTAGTATCGCTTTAGTACATAGTTTTTTTTGCTTTTGATTATTGGAACGGTGGTACCATTTAGTACTTTTGATTCTATGTTGGAGGTTTTGTCCCTAGTTAGAGTGGTAGAGTTTCGATATTGTGTTGTGCTAACACAAGCTATAAAAAACAAGCATCTTGAACTCTTTTTAGTGTGTCTGTAACATACCAAGGCACATAGATTGTTGACATAATATGATTCTCATTAGTACAATGACAAATACTATACAAGAGAAATTATTTATATTAATTAATATTGAGATTCAACCAAAATGATACATTCCAACCATATACATATGCGACTTTAAATCATGCAATATAGTTAGATAATTGAAGTAAATATGCCTTATTACTGATATCGAGATAAATTCATATAAATTTATACTATTATTATTTTTTGTTTATTGTCTTTTAAAAATAAAACTACCACAGATAAAAAATTTATGTATAGAAAAGGATAATCAATATAATTATAATTTTAAAAAATAAGTTACAAAAACTAACAAAAAAATTTGTAGAAAAATAGAATGCTATAATTTTACAGAAAAGAGTACTAACTGGAATTTGCATTCGAATATTAACTTAAATTTTCAATTATTTTTTTTTTTATTTTAGAAATAGGATTTGAAAGATAATACTTTATTTTATTAATGAATTTTAAATTCTGATAAATATTTATATATTAGATTGGTATTTATTTAAATCTAATTTGATGTTAGCTACATTTTATTCCAACCTTAACTTAGTAAAACAAAATAATACACTCTCAAATTTATATTCATTTTAAATTTTACTAACTATTTTTACTAACTCTCATCGGTAAAGTTGTTGTGATCTGGTTATCACGAGTTCGAGTCACGAAAACAACATCTTGTAATGCAGGATAAACTATTGCAAAACACCAATCTTTTAAAAATGTATGATATGAAATAGTATCTAAATCTTTGCTCATACACTATGAAAATTTTATAGAAAATGTTCTTGATTTTATGTGTCTTATGAATAGGACAAAAGTTATCAGTCTATATTTTCTTTTTCCTATGCACAGGTGACTGCATTAATTTTGTGATGATCACCTTGAAATATAACTTTTTGAGTACCTTTATTTTTAAAATATCTGTTAACTAATATAGAAGCATGACATTTTATTTTTTTCACCATTAATGTTGATTAATTCGTTGACCATTATAATAGCATAATGATTTATCTTTTAACTGTTAAACATCTTTCTTATCTTTGTCTCTCTTGTTTTGGAAGTACATTATTTTTCATCGAGGAGTAGGAACTGATCATACAACCGGTTACTTTTTCATGGAGAAATTGGATATGATTATAACTCGAATTTGGACTAGATTTCTAAAGGCTACTAGGTAATTTTTTTTTATTTCAAACATGGTAAATTGAAGTCATTACTTTCAAAATGTCATTTGCATTTGGGTGAGTTGTATGATTTCAGGCTCGAGAGGTTCATCACAAAAAGATCAAGCATTAGATTGAGAAAAGATACAGAAGAAACAACTAGAATTATTGATGATTCAAAGGAGCTGTTTAAACGAAAAAGGATTGAAAACATGGAGTTCGGGTCAATTATCTTTCCCAAATTGATTTTGATAAAATTTGGTCTGATTTCCTAGAACCTGTTTTTGAAAGTATATGATCTCATAATCAATCTGCATTTTGTTTTCTGCAGAACCCAAGACCTACTAGGTAAGATTGAAATCCAAGAACCAACTTTTAAAAGAATAATCGTCGTTTACAGGTAGCTATTCTACATTTAAGTTTTCTTCAATAAGTCATGGAAGTTTGGAGATTCTGGATTTGGATTCATTTCAATTTAAGTCAACAGTTTTTAGTTACCAGCATTAGATAACACTTAAAACACACAACCTTGCAGGCGGACGAGCACAAATGATAAGATAGATCGAGGAATCTATGTAAAACATTTCAGAAATATTCCCATGGCTGATTTGGAACTAGTTTTAGTGAGATTTCTAAATTCAAATTCCTACAAGTAACCAACTCATTGAACAACATTTTGATGCACCATTTTCATAAAGTGTGAATCACTGGTTTTGCAGCCCGAAAAAAAAAACCCAAGCTTGACTCCTAGGGACTGGGTCAGCTTCTTGATTACGATGGTGCTTGGTCTTGTAAGTTTCTAAATCCTGATGACTTAATTTGACTGGCTTTACAATTTCTTTCTCCTTTGCCATTACCTAATAATCAGCATACTGTTTCAGATTACTCTCATTGGCTCTTTTAAAATGCCGAAATCTGAAATTCGTGTTGTCCTCGCTATCATTTTCGGTCTCATTGGCTATTGTGCTAAAGTTTACTTCACGTGAGTATTTTTTTTTCCAACAATCTTCCATTTTTGACTAAATTCATGTATTGTTACAAAATCCAATATAGTTTTCCTTTTTTATTTCTTGTTCCAAAATTATAAACACCCTATATATTTCTCATTTCTTGTTCCTTCTTCAGTCTTCACGTGAGTATAGTTCTCTATCATCTTTGCCTTCTCTTCTATCCATTTTATTTTTGTAAACACAAATTTCGACGTTGGTTAGCAACCTAACGTAACCCTCAACCTTTTTTCATCCGGGCTTGGGACCGGCCTCGGCAGTTTTGACTGTTACCTCATTATAAAAATAAAAATAAATTTTATTTACCATTGCTATTTCAGTGTCGAATATTCACTTGTCTCTTAGGAATATTGTTTTGCATCAGATTTGATAAAGAGGTTATGCTTAATCGGAACATGAATATGGCATGATCATGTTATTTTGAGTATAATGTAGTTTTTTATGCTAATCTTTTGAAAGCACGCAGGTTTCAACAAGACATAGCAACTTATCAAAACTTAATCACCAAATCAATGTTTGACAAACAACTTGACACTGGCAAAGCTACACTCCTACATTTGTGTGATGATGTGATTCAACAAGAAGTAGGTTCTATATTTAATAAATCCTATTAGACCAAAGTTCAAGTGAAGTTTGGGAAAAACTTAGTTTCAAAATCTGAATGTGCAGGTCAAAGAGGTGATTGTTTGTTACTTTATTCTAATGAGGGAAAGGGAATTGACAGAAGAAGTATGACTTCTTTCTTTTACCAAAATATTTTAAAATGCATGGAATTAATTTGTTTGTCATTCTCTGTTATCCTTGTATTTTCTTAACCTCACAATTTTCATGATCCAAATATAGGCTCTTGATCGTCACTGTGAGAAACTTATTACAGAAGAGTTTGGGATGAATTGCAATTTTGAAGTTGAAGACGCGATCAGAAAGTTGGAGAAACTTGGTATTGTTACAAGAGTAAGTATGATTGCATCTGCTTCAATTTTCGCTAATTCACTCCAACTTTTACCTCATGTTAGATAGATTTTGGTTTGTGAAAATTCGTTTACTAATGCAGAAGTAATACTAGTTTTCTAGGCCTTCATACTGTCTACACCAAGGTGTCTCTTTTAGGGACAGACAATGAAGTGATTCAATTAAATAATCAAATTAATTTGGTTATTGAAAGTTGATCATAGAACCAGGACGCTGGTTCCTATCATTATCACAATCCCATCCACCTCACTCTCACATTTTGTCTTTTGCATAATGATTTTCTGCTTGTGATATGGTGGTTAATATCAACCCCTCCTGAAATTGTGCGGCCGAGTATCACCATTTTGCCTAGCACAGTGACCTTTGCAGGAGGAGGTCAAATATTCAACGAGGTATTTTACATTCGTTAGGAATCGACCTCATGACTTATTATTGGAGTAAACACTCATATAGGAACCAACTAGGCAGGGGCTATTTTATCGCTCTTTTTGATGTATTCAGGTAATGAAATGGCAAGTTTGCATTTGCAGAGCGATGAAATGATTCGTCCTGTTCCCCTAAAGCAGGCAAACGATATTATCGGTGTCACGACAGAAGAACGTGTATTGATGAAAGCCAAACAAGCTACAGCTTCATCTTGTTGATCAGATTCTTCAATTGATATATCAAGCTTCTTCAAATGTATTGGACTGGCTATTTGATTGGTTCGATTTATCTATTCGGCTACCTCTTCTAATAAAGATCAAACTTTGGGATTCTTATTATTATAATAATAAAGTGAGGTGGAATATATTTAATTTAATGGCTTTGTTTCGCTGAAAAAGAACATGTTTCTGGATTTATCAAGTTGAGTTAGATTGAGCTCAGATCAGTTTAGACCGAGTTTGGGTTAGATCAAGCTGAGCTTAGACAGTTAAGATCAGTTGCACAACAAGTCAAAGTAGAGCGCTCCGGTTGAGTTAGATTGAGCTCAGATCAATTTAGACGGAGTTCGGGTTGGATCAAACCAAGCTCTGACCAAATAGTCAAGAGGAGTTGGACAAGTCAAAGTTGAGCACAGTTCAAGTCTCGGGTCAA
>JBAMIE010000041.1:4815729-4829308 GCA_037177295.1 Kaempferia parviflora | reverse complement strand
AGAGAGTTCGCATGCAGAGCTGTTCTTTGACGAACAGCTCTGTCTGCATGCAGGAGAGAGAGAACTGAATAAAAAATCTGAGTGCGCGCTGTGTTGGCTCTCCACGTCAGACGTCGCGCACGATCGCGCACATAAGGGTGTGCAGGGTAAAATTTCTGTATATATATATATATATATATATATGAATTTTTTTCGACACTACATTATCCCTGGGAGTTTGAAAATTTTTGGAAGATTGAACACATCTCTAAGGTAAATCGAATATTTGGATTAAAAAAATGAATTTCACATATACAAAATGACTTTAATGAAGCTTGATATCAATTACCGTTTTAAATTTTAATGTCCACCTTTCTTTGTTCTACCGTAAGATTTTGGTAGGCATGACGAGTCAGTTTAAACCCTGAACTGGTTCTCCCTCAAATCCATTTTTAAGAAGAAAATTAAAAGTTCTTGAGCAGAACTAAATCATTTGATTCAAGAGAAATTACAAATTTACACAACAAACCTTATATTAAGACACGATTCTTAATAAGATCTATCAACGACTTAACAGAGGGAACCAACGATCTTGGAAGTAGGACTGATAGGAGAGCATGAGGAGGAGGAGGAGAAGGAGGAAACCAACACCCCAAGGCGATCCGCCAGCCCGATGGAGCGACTCCCTCTCCGGATATGGAACCAAGAACGAGAGGCCATCCGAGGAGAGCCAGTGAAGTACGATTAGCAACAGCAAAGGCGAGACGATGAGGAGGAACTTGAGCTGATAGAAAACACCCTCGAGGATCGCCTCGTAACTGGTGTACCAGGAGACTCCGAGGAGGAGAAGGAGGGTGAGGAGGAAGAAGAGGAGGTGGAAAAGAATAGGAGGAGGTGGAGGGGATTGGGACGCAGAAGCACTAGACATTTTAGGCGATATCATTATTTGGCTCTGTGGGAGGGGAGGGGTTTATACTTTATAGAGGACGTAGTGGAAATCTGAGATCGACTATACAAGAGAAAAACTGGGCGATTAAAATATACTGATCGTGGCAGACGCTTGGCGAGCGTTGATTGGGCCTTGCGTGTAAATTATCAATATTCGAGATCATCGATATCTTAAAGTTTCCTCCATTTGGGGATTTGCAGTCGCAGGGCCGACCATGTTGGTAGATCTGGCATCAAAGGACAAGTTATTGGGTGACAATTATAGCAGTGAATTTATTATATGCACATGGGCATTGTTTTTACTTAAACAGACAACAATTATAACTCCTTTGCTGCAACCTGACTCCAAACTTGGCCCTGGCTTGAGTGAGAAATGCTGAGTCAAAATATTAGTGTACAAATCAATTTTTTTTTAAAGAGAAATATATTTTCAGAATGAATATTGAAAATAAAAATATTTTTCCGTAAAAGGTGTTTTAAAGAAAAAGAAATGTAAATGTAAATGAACCAAAAAAGAGAATAGTTTGGAAGATGACAGTCAAAATAAATCTTAAACATGTATAAAATAGGCCTCCTTGCTACAATTTATGTTGTGAAGCCATAACAAGCAAAGTCCTCTAGTAAAACTCATCCGTACAAAAACTCATCATCATGCAATGGGTATCTCTGCGGGCACCAACGGGGCTGGCCTCACGTATTCCTCTTCATCCTTTGGTGGATGGATAGTGACGAGATCCGGGAGAGGAGTTGTTGGCCCTTGCTTCCCCTTGGGATCCCAATCCAACATGATTTTCACCTTGATTCCAAGGACACCCTAAACATTGATGGGGAATAAGATTGATTATGTGGATATATACTCAATTCAAATCATAAACATTTACTATTTGCATTCAATGTCAGAACTGAAATCGTATTAGCCGTTGTGAAATAGATTGGTGCATTCTATTTACTACTTGCATTCTTTTTAGAATCTAAAATCCTAGTAGTCGGTGTAAAATAGATTGGTGCATTTCAGATACTAACCTGTCTAAGGAGAACATGCCTCACGGCAGAGTCAATGTATTCCTTTACAGGCTGACCAGAAGAAATCATGTATCCATCTTTGAACTTCATGGATTTAGCTCGCTGGGCCCTGAGTTTTCCACTGACGATTACCTGGAAAAAAACATGGGATTAATAAGAATAATAAGCATTCATTGGTATCTCAATGATAAATTTGTGTACCTCACATCCCTTAGCACCACTCTCCATGACAAACCTCAAGACACCATAACAGGCCCTGAGAGAAAGCACAAGTGAATCAGACGCTGTTTTCATGCTAAATGATCATCCATCCACGAGATACATTGGTGTGGGAAAGATACATAAAACATAAGATTAAATAAATTTATAGCTAGAGATCAGATCATCAAAATTTAATCCGACAAAAAAGAATCATAAAATGTAAAATTGGATTAAAAAATATAAAACAAGAATAGCACGTGCAATCATCGGATGACTCCGCCAACAGCAAGATAGCATGTCTAAAAGATAACCATTATGCTAATTCTAAAAAACACAAGTGTATGCAAACAAATACATCTGCTTAATCAAGAGATAACTCATATCTAAGCAGTAGGCAGCTACATTTTTCTTACGTGAATCATATTAAATTACTTCTGATTAAATGAATCATAAAAAGTAGAAGCAATAAATTATTCACATTACATGGAAAGCAGAAAGCATTCTAAAAGAACATCAGGCGTGTAAAAAATGTAGAAATCTCCAAGATAGATTATTGCGAACTCAACATTAGTTATAGAAGAGAAATATAATGCTGAAACATAATGAAGCATCATGTTTTCAGGGGATTTAATTGAAAGTTCATGATGGTTACTAAGCAACCTATAGTAACCTTCTTACACAAAGTTGGCAATAAGCAACCTATTTTCTGTAAATGACAGACAAAACCAAACAAAATCAAAATAAGTTGACAGGCAATAATGAAATCAGGATGCCAAACAAATTCGGAGCATAATACGGTTACAGACCAAAATTGAAACAACGTAGTCATCAATAAGTCCACAAATATGTTAACAGGGACTTTAATAATTAGATCAAGGTTTTTATAAAGTGATATCATGATCAAGATTGCATAAACGACAATCTCAAAATTGTCACCAAATGATTATATGTTAGTGTTACAATAAACAATTAGCTTCCTACATCCATTGACGTGTGTGAAGACCCATCAAACCAATAATTGGAATTGAAATTTTCTGGAAAATAGTACTTCGTGGTTACACAAAAAACAACAACATATAGTTGCAACCTAAACAACCTCAGGTGACCATTAGCCATAGACTTCATCATATAAGCACAGCAATCTGGATTGGTGAGCAACTGAGCATAAACGTAAATAACTAGGACAAACTTATATGATGAAGAAATGTTTTCGGCCAAGAATCACCCGGAATTATGATGTAATACTAGAAGTCTAATTGGGCACACAATGTAGGTACGTAAACAATAAATAGACTACTCTTGTCAAACTTTGGTTCGAAACAAAAGTGAAATGAATACCAACCTGCGAACAGCAAGGCCACCAAGAAGCTTGTAACGCAGCGATTCAGCTTGAGCAATGGCACAAAGCCCCCTGTTGTTTACTTTCTCGGCGTAGAGTTCCACGCCATTCTCAGGAAATTTGAATCTTTTCTGGACCACCGATGTTAACTCCCTGATTCTTCTGCCCTTCTCACCTGAATCACCAATAGATAGGCAATCAGAAGCGAGATCTCACTAGTAAACCGGAACAGATTCCAAAATAAGGGAGAAAAATCACCAAGGACGTTCTGAGTGCGGGTTGCACGGATAATGATCTCGGTTCGCATGGGCGTAACCCTAACCTCGACACCAGAATAACCATCCTCAGCAAGTTCTCTCGTCAGGACCTCATTCAACTCAGCAAAGAACACTCCGTCCGCTACGAACTGTAACGACGACGGAGATAATCCACCAAAATAACCGATTTTAGCGCGAGGGATCAAAATGAAATACTGAAAAGAGAATATTCAGATCCAAGAAAGGCCAACCTTGCGCTTCTTGCTCATCTGGATAGCCATGGCAATCGCACTCGCAACTCGCCTACAAGCTCTGGTGAATGTTGCGATCCTCAGGAAACGCAACCCTAGCAATAGAGTAGACGGCGCTGATGCGGTATTAAATAGGAGTTGGGTGACCGGATCTAACGGTCCGAAGAATACAGCGATAAGACAAACGGTTTTGGTGGATAATTGGAGTTAAGGATAATAAGAACCGTCAGATGAATGATATGCCCCGTCATTAGTGAATCAGAACCGTTATTTTCACCGCTTTTATTGTATTGTGTTTTAAAAGCAAATTTCTTATGGACAAAAAATTTATTTCGTTTTCAGAATTTTATAATTTCGCGGCCAGTTAGTTACAGAGGGTGAGGAAGGCAAAACAGATTTTATTAGTGTTTATTCGATTAATTTGGTTAATTTAAAATTAATTGAATATAAATTTTTTTATAATTTTTTTAAATATATTTGATATTAATTCAGTTAATTTAGTATTAATTTTATATAAACTTTAATTCGATTCGATTATGTAATATTAAATTAGTTTTTAGTTAATTTACTATCGAATAAATAGAATGCTCACATCTAAATTTCAGAATATAGGTGACATTAATGAATGTAATTGAACCAAGTCGATACAAATACTAAGAGATCCAAGTTTCGCTCGGTTGATTTTTTCATAAGTTTGAGTTCAGTAATTTAAACTTTAATTCGTAAGATGAGCATGATTGATAATAAAATTAAATAGCTCATTAATTATAATAATTATTTAATATTTTACTATATTTATAATTTATGTGATATTTATATATATGTGATAAAATAAATGAGTGTGAATATATTCGTGAAATCAACATAATCGTGAGTCTCTAAATAAATATATCTTAGAGCAATCTAGGTGCCCTAAATTTTGATATTTGGGCAAATGTTTAAGTTAAGTTTATTATGTATTTAATATATGCTTGTGAGTGTACATGATACAAGAATTCCAAGTGTGATCTTGACAATTAAAGGAGGAGAAGTCCAAGTGAAGAGGCTTGGCTGTGTAAATCCAAGGAGTAATCTTGGTGGCGTAAGCCCAAGTGGGACTTGGCATTAGAAGACCCGACAACAAGGACCGAGACCGATGGAAGCTTCTAGAAGGCAAGACGTGAAGGATGGGAAGCATCCGAGGGATGCGAGGCCGAGGGAAGAAGGTTTGAAGGCTAGGTTAGGTTGGTCGGGTGAGAGGAGTGCTGAGTACACTGTACCAGGGGCCTGGTGCCTGTACCAGGCGCCTGATAGGTGAATTCGGGAGCGAACAGAAAGATTGTGTGAGTGCTCAATCTGTGAGTAGGTGCCTGGATCAGGTACCTGATCCCTGAGCAGACGTCTGCAGCAGGCGCATGCTGTCAGGGAAAAATATTAGTAAGAGTAATTAAAATTATATTTAGAGGTGTAATCGTCGTTCACCCTTTTAGTACATCTAATTATCTCATTGCACTGGGCTAACATTTGCTCTTTTCTTCTTCGCCTTAGTTTACATTCAAAAAAATAAAATAAAATAAAATAAAAATAAAACAAAACAAAATAAAATAGTTAACTTTGTAGTTTTTAAACTAATTATATAATATATTTTGACACTTAATTAACAAAGCATACGACTGCTAAATAAAATTAATGATATCCAAATTGTCACAGTTGCAAATGGTTATTTCTAAAGACATTAAAGATATTAGTTAATACATAACATATAAAAATATAATATTTGGTTGACCACTTACAACTATCCATAACATATAAAAATATAATATTTGGTCCAAAACATTTCAGACGAGTCATTGATTAGTTTACTTAACTTTTACTTTTTTTTTTAAATTTTTGACACATAATTATAAAAATTATATCATTTAAAATTTAATTGATTCCCATCTAAAATGATGGTTAATGGGGGAAAATTAAGTAATTTTGCAAAAAAAAAAAAAAAAAAAAAAAAAAAAAATCATAGACGACTAATTATATAAAAAGAAGGTAAAACTTAAAAAATAAGGATCGAAATTGCTCGATAAAAAAGTTGTTATATTGTTATCGTTATCAATTTTGTCTTCTCCACCGTGTTGCTGATAATTTTAAATTCTAATTTGAGGCCGCAAGAAATAAAGAAGCTCAAAGAAAAACCAACGCCACCCCGCGTGTAAACCACATCCACAGGACCACAAGTTTGACATTAATTATTTGAGAAACTTAATTGGATTTTTTTTTGTTTTTTTTGACTCATCTCTAAATCCTTATTATCAATTTACGTGGAAGAATCCAATATCCGATCGGACTAAAATTGAATAATAGGGTATGACTATTTAGATAATTAGGTATAGAGACAGATCTAATAGAATCCTATTTATATATATGTTCTTAATATCTAATTAAATAATATACATATATATTTAAAAAAAATTATTTTTTCAAAACTCACTAATTAATTTTGTTGGTGTTTTAATCTATTTTTATTGAATAAGATTAAATTAGCATTATGTTATAGATGTTTAATTTATTTTTTAGGATATTATGTTAAGTCTAATATAGTTTTTTTAATGATGATAATGTGATGAAACGGAGAAAATTATTAATATATAGAGGATACTTAATCATCTAATGAGTATGAGTATGAAGATAGACATATAATTCAAATGAATAAGAGGATGGAAATAAAAATTAAAACTCCCAATGGAAATGAAATGATGATGATAGATAATTGAAGACGAGAATGGAAAATGTAAAATTCGATTTATTATCATTCTGATTGCTCATGTGATAAATTATTATAATATTTAAATGCTTATTTAAGATTATTCCTAAATGTAATTTTCAGGAAAATATTTATTACTGAGAATAATATGTTTTTTTTTCTAGTAAAGATCCTCTAGTTGTAATCATATGGCAATTGATTGTGGTCCATCAACACCCGCCCACCTAGGGTTTAAGCTTCCAATTGATTTATAGTATTCAAGCAGTAAAATTTTAAAATTTTAGTGTTAGAGTTAAGACTTTCTAATTGAGTTATAGTGTTAAGTTAAAAAAAATAAAAATAATATATATTTATGGGTATAATAATGTATTTAAATTTTATATTTAAATAAATATTAATTTTTTTAATTACTTTAAAAACAAATTTAAAAAAAAATAAAAAAAACTTAGTATTAACGTATTGAATATCTTGAACACGTTAATGTCATGTCAATGTTAATTTTTCTCCCACGCTAATTTTAACGTATTAATACGTTATAACAGGCTGCTTTAACGTCCGATGCAGCTGCCCTTGCATGATAATTGGAGAGAACTTCTGGACATTTGTTGATAACGTTTGTGACAAATATTTCAAACGTGGAAAGTAGCATAATAAAAAATAAAATAATATTTTTCTGTCCATGACCACGAGCAATCATTCTCCTCCATTTTTAATTTGGGTGGGATTTGTCTTCCGTCAGCCAAAGTTTACCAGCGTCTAGCTCCGCGGGCCCACACGGCTCAAGAAATATGATACAGAAGTAAATTCCAGGTACAGAAGTGCGTAACGTAAACAACGTGAATCTAAAAATCATGCTTATCTGGTCATTTTATTTTTACTGAAGTGCCGATTTTAACCTTTTATTAGGTAAAAAAACAAAAAAAAAAGAGCGTTTAGACGGAAAAATTAAGTTGGTTCCGGAGGGTATTCTTGGGTATTCGGTGGACCTTTATATGATTTTAATTATGGGCAAGTAAACTAAAACTTACCAAAATTTCTCTCTCCCTCTCTCTTCAAATAGCACCACCGGCGAAGGAAGAGAAGAGCAAACCCCTTTCTGCTCTCTCTCCGACGATCCGAGCCGGAGGAAATTTGTGGATTTCAGGCGATCCATCGATAGGAGCTCGATTCAGAGGCATCAAAGGTCTTCGTGTTGTAAAAATAAGAGAGAAAATTTCAACTTCTACGTTCCTAGTAGATTTCTTCTTGTTCCGTGACAAATCGCAAGTAATAGAGGTCGGAGAGTAAAGGCAAGCTACCCTTCTTATTGGTGGAGGAGGGTTTTCCTAGTTCCTTATATTTTCTTTCCAAGCTAGTGTGTATCTCTCTTCAATCGCGCAGCCCTGGGATCTGCGGAGCAGGGAGTTGGATCACATACATCAAAATAATTATTCTTGGCGTCTCAGATTTTCTGGGTGTTACTGTTAGAAATTGTTATTTTCGAGATCTTCGATAAAAAATGACAATTGAAGGTACTTCTCCAATTGAGAACAGTGGAGATCGAAGGGGAAAAAGAATCCTTGATGATAAGGTTCCTCTGTTGCCCAGAAAGAAGGAGGAAACTGGTGAATTTAATGAGTTCGATGGGGCTTCCTTTGCTGGTTCTGTCTTCAACCTGTCCACTACTATTGTTGGAGCTGGAATTATGTCCCTTCCTGCCACCATGAAGGTCCTAGGACTGGTTCCAGGAATTCTCCTCATCATGTTTTTTGCTTTCTTCACTGATATATCAATTGACATGTTGATAAGGTATAGTCGTGCTGGGAAAACAGTTTCCTATGGAGGACTTATGAATGATTCATTTGGAAGGATTGGCAAGATGCTAATTCAGTTATGTATCATTGTGAATAATGTCGGGGTGCTGATTGTTTACATGATTATTATCGGTATGTTCTGCAACATAGAAGCTTTCATAGTAATTTTTTAAGATATATATTTAGTAGGTTGTAAATTACAATACCAAATTGCCTCCCTTGATTGCTAAACTCTTAGGTAAGTTCAGTTTTTTTTCACTTTAATGCTATTCTAGTCGTTGCCTAGATAGAAGATTACCATATAATATAATATCTTGCATAAGTTGAACAAATCACTCACTGATAAAAAGAGATCAAACAGTTTTATTGACAACAATTAAGATCTTGCTTGGTTGTTTTTTGTTGTTGAAAACAATTTTGTCAGATTAAAGTTCTTTACAAATAATATATTTAACTTCCAAGCCACCTTGGGGAGGTTGAAGAAATTGGATTCTCAGTTTGTAGATTTGATTAAGAGGCAACTTTGAAACTTTACAAGGACAACATCCCTTGTAAATGAGACTTAGCTAAGAATCTAAGAAGAAACCAGATATTGATTTGTCATCCCTAAATACAATATGAGAATCTAATTCCCAATTCATGTCTGAAATTACTTACACAAGCCTTTTCTTTTGTTTATTCTATTCTCTTCATCTATGTATGTACACCATTTGTGAAAATTTTCGGGTACCCATTTATTTGTTGAATACACATTAAAATCTTACTTCTTTCAAATATTTTTCTTGAGTGGCTTTTGATACATTTATTGTCCTCTGCCTACCTTGTTGTTACTAGGTGATGTGCTTTCTGGAACATCGTCGAGTGTAGACCACCATTCTGGTATTTTGGAAGGATGGTTTGGTCAACACTGGTGGACTGGTCGTTTTTTTGTTCTTCTGGTTTCTATGCTTGCAGTGTTTGCTCCTTTGGCATGCTTCAAGCGTGTAGGTTAGTGGTTATAATATTTTCTGATTGATAACATTTTTCAGAAAAGTTGAACTGTCATTTTCATTAACAATTCTGTGTTTAACCAAGCTGATGCTTTATTATCTCTCTTTTGGCAGATTCATTAAGGTATACTTCTGCCTTGTCAGTTGCACTTGCAGTTGTTTTTGTGGTAATCACCGCAGGAATTGCTATTGTCAAATTGTTGGCTGGAAGCATTGCAATGCCCAAGTTGTTCCCTGACATCCCAGATTTGGCTTCTGTCTGGAACTTCTTTACAGTGGTCCCAGTACTTGTGACTGCATACATCTGCCATTATAATGGTATTGGAACTGAAATTCATCTATAATTATTTGCATAGTTCTAAATTTTTGTATCTGCATGAAGCTTCCCTACGTTTAAACAACTCTTTGTCTGTTCTGTTTTCTATAAGCTACCATTTATTATCATGACAAACTGCTGATTCACGTTATGATTCCCTTTTGCTCATCAAGAATTGTTCATATAACCTGAGAATTTCATTTCTATTGACTTGTTATTTGCAGTTCACCCTATCGAAAATGAATTGGAGGATTCGTCCCAAATAAAGCCAATTGTGAAGGCATCACTAGCTCTTTGTTCCACAGTTTACATAGCCACAAGCTTCTTTGGGTTTCTCCTATTTGGTGAATCCACACTAGAGGATGTTCTTGCCAACTTTGACACCAATCTCAATATACCATACAGCTCTATCCTCAATGATACAGTCAGAGTTAGCTATGCTATGCATCTCATGCTCGTGTTCCCCATGGTCTTCCATGCACTCCGACTCAATGTAGATGGCCTACTATATCCATCAGCCAATCCTTTGTATTCTGACAATCGGAGGTTTACATTAATTACAGTGGTGCTTCTATCAATTATTTTCTTGGCAGCTAACTTTATTCCCAGTATTTGGGATGCATTCCAATTCACTGGTGCAACTGCTGCAGTTTGCATTGGATTCATTTTTCCCGCTGCCATTACCCTGAGGTGCGTCTTTGCAATTCATTGTGGCAACATCTGTTTGGATGCAGGAGTTATATTTTCCACCATTTTTGTTGTTTCTTGAATATTCTATTTTAATTGGCTTCAGTAAGTAACTTATTGGAAGGCCACTAAAAGTTTTACCATAGTTCACATTACCTGCGGTTGTATTACATTAATCCTCACATGAAGAAATCCTTGGCAAGATGCTAGCCGTCTATGTAATAAGCAAAAATTTTGGATTATTTCCTTAGAGAGAAAGAGTTATCTTGCATCTGCTTATTGATGCAATAGATATTTATTGAATTTAAAACATTGTATATGCATGTGGATCTATATGAAAATATGTGACCTCAACATACTGTTTGCCTACATGATACAAACTGTCTTTTTGACGGACTTAATATGCTTTAACCTTCCTTATTTATAATACATGGTTTCAGTCAGTAACTGATCTTTAATCCTTAGTTTGTTGCCACTGTTTTCTTATTTCAGAGATTCTCATGGCATTGCAACAAAATGGGACAAGATTATAGCTGTCTTCATGATTGCCCTTGCTGTGATGTCCAATGTCATTGCTATATACAGTGATGCATATGCTCTCTTTAATAAGAGTGAAGCCTCAGACTCCTGAGATCTTTCTTAATGTAAGTGCTGGTGATTCTAGTTGTTATATGTAGGGAGACAAAATTGTTCTTATGATGAATCGAGTTATGTTGGTCTGTGTAATATTGTACCTATCAGCAATAAAGTAACTCAACCTGTACGTTGAGTTGTGTGTTGTATAGTGGCTCGTAGTATAAGGACCTCCAGGAATGTGTCCTTTATGTCCAATTAATGTCTAATAAAGTTTAATATTGGCTGGATGTGGTATATATCACCGTTGTTTGTATTAAAAAGGCTCCCTAAACACTGGAACCTGTTTTTCTTAGAATTTGTCATTAGACTTTTTGAATGAAAGTGATCATACAATGATATTCAAATACACACCATCAGTAAATTTGAATTGCTCAGCTTCAGTTGAGGTGGTTTTCTGTCTGCATGAACAAACTCTGCGACGGACCTACCATTTTGTGTTCTAAAATTTCTACTGGCATGGCATCTAAAGTGAACTAATAATCAGTAGATAGAAATCGACCACATCAGCATTGTAAGTGAACAGGAATTCACAACACACTGCCTAATCTTTTACAGCTACTCTTACAACTCCGTGGGCTGACAGCACTGATTAGCAGCAGTAACCGTTAGTCAGTAGAACTAATGCACCTTTAGGCAGGAATGACATTTTCTGCTCGAATGAGATGGAAAAAAAAAAAAATTCCCAGAAGATACAATGGTCTCTCACAGAACAAGTGTTTTGCAAGGGCAGGAGGTCAGTTGCCCTCCATACCTGCCATTCCAACAGCAAGCTTGATGATCCTTGAATATCAGAGTTGACTTTGTAGAGTCAATTCTTGGATGTATCGGTATCTACAACAATTTACCATATTTAGCCAACTCTTCGTGTCTTAATGAAAGTTTCTTTAACTTAAACTCTCTATTTCTCTTATCTCACTTTCTCTCCCTATATATCTTATATAATACTCTCTCTCCTTAATCATCTCATTTTATCTCTTTACATATTTATCATTTTCTCTCTCTACATTTTTTATAATATTTCTCTTTCTACCTATCTTATGTCACTTTCTCTCTACTTATTCATCTCATTTTTTCTCTCTATATTTTATATCTCACTTTCTCTCTTTACCTCTCTTATCATAATTTTTCTTTTTATCTCACTCTACCTCTCTTATCATAGTTTCTCTCTTTCTCTTTTTCCTTCTCAATTTCTAATCTTACTTTCTCTCTCTACCTCTTATATCTCACTTTCTCTACATTTTGTAATGATTCTATTATTTAAGGTAATTTAAAATTTTAATGGGTTCTCATTACTAAAGTTAAATTGAACCAAATATCACCAATGATAATAATTTTCATTTTTTAATTTTAACCAAACACTACTAATGTAATCATAATTCTCATTATTATTGTCATCTCGAGGTGGTGCAGTGGTTAAAGCATGAGAAGTTGCTACATGAAGTTTTAGGATTAAAACTCAGCGTGTTCGAGCATACCCTTCTCCATGCCTTGACCACTTACACTAATGGCTAGTAGTCACCCGTGATTTACCTCTTTCATGTTGACCCAGAGACAGGTTGACAAAGGCACTAAGGGCGAGCGAATTGTCTTTTGCCACATGATTCACATTATTATTGGCCCCTCAATTAATCACATATCATTCTGATTACCAAATTTAAATCAAATACCCCGTAAATTGCTCAATTGACTTAAATCACTTCAATCAATTGAATTCATTTCAATTATTCGAATATGTAGCGCATTAAATCCTTGAAATTTTTGTATTCATTAAACCCCATAATTTTAGCGTGTGCATCATTATATTGCCTCTGTATAGTATTATGCCCAAGATGTCCCGACTTCAAATCTGTGTCGATGGTTGATGTTTGGGTTTGTATTGAATTTGCTCAAGGACTTTGACTTAATTCGAGATCAAGCGCATTTATCGACCATGACCTAGAACATCTAGGTTTAGTACAAGCCTCAGTTAACATCTACCTAGAAACTCACGATTATAGTTGCTTGTAATATCTGAAAACTCACTGATTTTAATCTTATAAGAGGTCTCACTTTTAATCTTCCTCATTTTTCATGATTCCCTACCTCCAATTGTAGTAAAAGTGTTTCCACTCACTCCAAATGTCTTTTAGAGTTCGTCCCTAAGTTATATGACGAGAAATAAATTACGAGGTCAACTTATAGCCGACTACTAAGTGGCTAGAGGATAAAAGAAGTTTTTTCCCCAGAAGGCATACACCTGCCGGAAATTGACCCCTTGCCC
The DNA here is from genome assembly GCA_037177295.1 of Kaempferia parviflora. Lineage (NCBI taxonomy): Eukaryota > Viridiplantae > Streptophyta > Magnoliopsida > Zingiberales > Zingiberaceae > Kaempferia > Kaempferia parviflora. The sequence goes on along the minus strand of JBAMIE010000041.1, from coordinate 4,815,895 downwards.
CATTATTGATGGTTGACTCATACATAAGCAGAGGACAACACAAAGACCGTCATGGAAGAAAGGAGAAAAGAGGCACGACCATGCCCCTGAACACGACCTGGCCGTGTCCGGTTCTGTGCTCGGCGTGACACGGTCGTGTCCCCATACACGGCTTGGCCGTGTCTAG
>JBAMIE010000041.1:4666516-4680226 GCA_037177295.1 Kaempferia parviflora | reverse complement strand
ATATGCAACACAACCGAACACTCTCAAGTGGGCAAGATGTGGCTTTCTCCCCATCCAAGCTTCAAATGGAGTACGTTTTCCTAACGCATTGGTTGGGAGATGGTTTAGCGAATAGACAACATACCTAACCGCTTCTCCCCAGAATTGTGCGGGCATATGTGTACTCTCGAGGAAAGATCTTGCCATGCCTATCACTGTGTGGTTACGACACTCGATGACACCATTCTATTGAGGTGTGTAGGGAGTCGTGAGGTGTCGCTCGATCCCTTCATTTTCATAGAATCGAGTGAACTCCGTGGATAGGAACTCGCCACCCCGCTCTGTCCAGAGCGTTTTGATCTTGTACTCAGTCTTGTTCTCCATCAGAACTTTGAACTTCCTCTATGCCTGGAATGCATTATTCTTTGCCGCCAATACAAATTAACACTCACATCCACCTAGTGAAATCATCAACAACCAAAAGAAAACACTTGTTACCGGCAAGTGTACATGGTGAGATTGACCCGCAAATATCAGCATGGAAAAGTTCTAACAGCTTCTTCGCTCTAAAGTTTGCTTGGTGCGGGAACGACAACTTTGCATGCTTTGCGATTACACACACCTTGCAAAGCATCTTCGGCTGGGGCAATATTGGCACATCAATTGCTAATTTATTATCCCCCAACAACTTCAAGTCACGAAAATTGACATGTCCGAGACTCACATGCCACAACAAAGTTGGGCCTTCTAGGCTTGCTAGGAGACAGACTTCCTTGAATATCTTCAAGGTAATCTTCTACAGGTGATTTTGTGTTCACTTTACCAACATCAATAGCTTCCCACTCCTGTCAATCACCTTCATAGTATCCCCTTCCATATGTACCTCATTCCTAGCTTCTGTCATTTGACCAAGACTTATCATATTACTACAAAGTTTTATAATGTAGTATACCTCTTGGAGAGTCTTCTGATCGTCGTTCTTGCACTAGAACACAACCGTCCCCTTACCCATGATCTCAATGGTTGATCCATCGCCAAACCTCACCCAGGTGATGGTTTCATCTAGTTCTTAAAATTGTTCGCGATAGCTAATCATGTGATTGTTGGCACCATTGTCAAGGTATCAGACGTCTCTATCTTCTCCTTTCTTAATGTCGTGGTACATTTACGGCAGTAGGCTTTCTTCACTAAGCAGAACGGTATCTTACCGCTCACGTCTTGTGTGTGACTCCTCGTGGGACACGGTCATCATCAGCGCTGGCTCTTCATCGGTGGTGCAAGGGAGGTGAGCCTCATCATCACGATGCTTGTTGCAGTATTCGGACATATAATGCCCCCATTTTCTCACAATTAAAACATTTTATGTGGCTCCTGTAACGATTGTAATTGCCGTTGACGCTAGTGCCTCCTGCACTGTCTTGATGCGGCGTACCAGGGCCACGACCGTGCCCTAGCCCACACCCACGCCATTTGCCACTACTAGGGCCGCTGGATGCACGCCCCTTGTCTCCTAACGAAGTGTCAACGTTGTTCCCCTTCTGTCACATTTGCCATACGACATGAGTGAATAGGAGATGATCTTTAGTACCGCTGGTGTTGCCACATAATCGTAATGTTCGTTCCTCATAGGCCTTCAGTCGCCCTATAATTTCCTCAAATGGTGTAGTCTCAAGGTCGTGGAACTGCTCGATACTGGCAACAATAGGGAAGAATGTATCGCGGACAGAATCGAGCAACCTCTTGACCAAAAAGGAGTCTTCAAGCGTGGCACAAAGAGTAGAGAACTTGCTGCTCATGGTGCTGAGTTTGCTAGCAAACTCATCAATCGTCTCAATCTCCTTCATTCGGAGGGCATCAAACTCACTCTTCAGCGTCTGTACATGTGCCTTCTTCACCCGATGACTGCCTAGGTACCTCGTCTTGAGGCTGTCCCAGACTTTCTTTGTCGTTTTCTTTGTTGCGATCTGGAGAAGGATGTCTTCGGGGACGCACTGCAATATATATGCACACGCCTTTTTGTCCTTCTTTGCATCCAGCTATGCTTCTTCCACGGGCTCCACCGCCTCTCAGACTCCCTCGGCATCAAGGATCACTTTTGTCTTTATTGCCCACACAGTGTAATTATGAGGGCCTAGCATCGGAAAGGGAAACGAGACTCCGTCGTTCTCCTTCGCAGGGACACCTAACATTTTTGTGGATTCGTGGATACTTGGGTGTTCAACTCTACAAGGGCTCTGATACCAAATGTTGGCTCAAAATCTGTGAACAACACACCAAAAAACGCACACCGATATGTAGAGAAAGTACAGAGCAAGGCAAGGAGAAGCTAACTTCAAAAAATAGAGTACTTACAGTGGTTTTTTTCTTACACTTAAATATACACATCACAAGTCATAACACTAACACCACTAAAGCCATAAAAGTAGGAAAAACTAACACCACTAAACAACTAATACAACTAAACAAGAGAAAAGAATATGGTGACTCCATGTTGTGCAATTGCCTGATCATGTCAGGATTATTTGCTCATAGCGCAACCTCGCCACATGCCTGCGAGGATGTCACGCCTTGGCCATGGTTTCGCAGCGAGGTCACGAGGTCGGGGCTGGATGCAACCTTGCTGCGTGCCCGGGACTGGCTCGCGAGGCCGTGGGCTAGGTCAAGAGTTAAAAACTAGGAGCGACCTCGTCACGATCTTGCGACCAAGTCGCAGGCTGTAGGTGAGGTCGCGAGGTCGGAGCTAGGAAGGCCTTCCAATTCTAAACGCAGGCACATGCATTTAACCACTACTGGGAAGGCCTTCCAACGCTAAACGCAGGCACATGCATTTGAACACCAGTGCACCATAGAAATTCACATAAGTTGGATTGGATTTAATAGGAGTTAACTATATTCATTAATAGATTTTAACTGAAACCTATCGATAGATCTAAAAGATTTGGATTTCTAAAAATTGACATGTAATGGAAGGGGTTAGTGTATTGAATGTATTTTATGGTGTTCATGTCTAGTTTTGACATCCTACGATAAGTTATGGGTATGTGTCAATTGACTTAAAGTCTTAAACTTTGAAAGTCTTTTGATCACTGATATTAATGACTTCAAGCTGATAGCTCTGGGCACATATAAACTCCAAGACATTTTAGAAACTTGTAGAACTTAGAATGAGTCCGATCAGTACTCTTTAAATCCATCAATGAGTTTTGATTAACCCTATTGATACACCTAGGGGATTTTAATTTCTAAAAAGTTAACATGTAATAGAAGATGGTAGTATAGTGAAGATATTTATGGTGTTTATGCATGGTACAAGCATCCCTACGATAAAATATATGTATGTATCAATTGTCTTTAAGTCTGAAATTTTAAAAACTTTCTAATCATAGCTGTTAATGACTTCAAGTTGATATATCTAGACACATATAGACTCCGAGATACTTCAAAAATCTGTAGCACTTGGAATGAGTCTGATAAGATCTCTCTAACTCTATCAATGAGTTTTGACAGCCATTAATGGACCTATGAGATTTAGATTTTTGAAAAATTAATATGTAATGAAAGAACTGAGTGTAGAGAAGACAGATAGTGTGTAAGTCTCATCCTAAGCCTCATACACAAAATTATGATTGTGTGTAAATTGACGAAAACTCTAGTGATGGTTTCGGAAGATTAGTACCACTATGGTACAGTTCTTCTAAAACCAGTACCATATTATTCTATTTTTATCACACAAGTTGTGTAGGGTTGGTTTCGGAAGACCAACACCACTATGGTGTTGGTTTGGAGACCATCACCACTACAATGCAGCTCCGCGATTTGATTGATCACTATTGTTAATGATCGATGACGGATCTACCTTAAGATTGGAGGGGGCCTCGACCCTCCCCCTCCCCCCTCCCCCCTAAATTTTTTAATGTATATTAGGGACTTAGGGTGATAATGCCATAAATTTATCACGTTTTAAGTTTTTAGCAGTTTGTTTTGATGTTTGAGTGAGTTCAAATTGAGCATGCTCTAAATATTTAATTAAATAATCTTTATTAATTTATACAGCAACTACTTCCTTTCGAGATTTTAATTTTATAAAAAAAAAAATTCCTCCAAATAATTATCTGCAGCCCCCATATAATTTTTATGCACCCCAAATCTAAAATATTCCGGGATCTACCCAGTTAAAAAAACGATAAATCTAATTAGCCTCATTGACTATCTCTGGGGTGGCCGGTCCGGCCCCATGAAAATTTCCCACCAACCACCAGGGTAAATCGGGAAGCGCTCGCGGTGGGCGGCTCAGAAGCCCAGCATCCCTTAATTGCGATTCCTATTTAGAGAAAAAATTCTTATAAAATCCACCCCAATTAAGGTTTTAGGGATAGTGACCAAAATTTTCGATCACAATTTTCTATCACCAATATCATTTAACAACGAAATTTAATTTCTATCTCTAATATTTAGAGATAGAATTTAACATCCATCACTAATATTAAAAATATAATTTAATATCCATCCTTAATATTAACGACGAAAATAAATTTTCCATCCTAATTTACAATAATTTAGCGATCAAAATATATCCCGTCACTAATTTCAATAATAAAAATTTATAAAATCTCGCTTAATTGAAATATTCCAATCTTGTTTACATTGAAAACACTTAATCCACGATACTTCAATAACAACATTAAACATATCAATATTCACATTCAACGATACACAACACATTCACATTCAAATCCATTACATTCAATATTCACACAAATACATTCAAACACATTACAAACCAGACTATCAACAAGGCAGCATTCATGTTTAACAAAATATAATAATAATATTTAAAACATCATACACGACTAAAAATAATAATTCAAATTCATTACATCCTAACCCAAATCTCAAAAACTAATATATTCATCATCATCATCACATCTCATCATCCCATCCTACAACAAGTATAATACGCTAGGTTATTAAAAAAAGTAAACACATGATTCAAACTACACTATATCTTCTATTCATATGAATCTAAAATTAAATTTACTTATTAGAAAAATGCAAAAACTGATTAGCACAAGTTTAATATGTTTTTTAAAAAAATGTATACCTTAATGATAGAATATAATATCAAATTAATTTTTCAAGTGTTGACATTTTATCTATATTGTTTCTTTAAAAATGTAATACAATTAGAGTTGCATATAATATCAACATTAATCGAACCATTTTTTATGTTTTATGAGTGATAAACAAAAAAACTAAATTGAAGTTCAACGCATCTCAAAAGAACTACTTATCAGAAGTATTTAGGTCCTGAGTTTTCTGTGAGTAAAAGCCATGCAATGTTGGAAAAGAAGTATTCATTAATGGAAAGCGAGAAAAAAATTTTATTTACCGCTATACTACTATCTTAACTTGATCTTGAAATGACTCCTTATTGACTCGAGGCTGCTCTAATGTCACGATCCGATCCCTCAATTGTTAATTTTCTTGTATTAACGCTTCCACTTGAGTAAATAAAGAAGAACTAAGACGACCCTGACATAAAAGCCATCACACATTCATATGCAACTTTTTTTTAAGAGCTAAGATCATAGAGGGAGTACATTTTTCTTCCACCAACAATCTCATAATATATATCATTTAGTACATCGATTGATAGAATTTGTAACTCTTCTCCCTCTATAAAAGGCTGAGACACTTGTACAACTCGATTAATAATTTCATTATATGTAAAAAAATATTATTAATATCTATTATACAATTAATAAAGCTAGTAATTGTTAAATATGAGCGGTAATAAAATTTATATTCTTACATCTATGGCCTTTGATCGAGCATTGATAAAGTGTCACCTTTTCTTTTGTGTAATGTGAAATATGAGAGGTATATGTAAAGTATCTGCTTGAATAAACAAATTTTTTTATAAAATAAAATAAGTTAGTTAATAATTTTATTGTAAACTCACCAACTCCATTGCATACTCTACAGTAGATCGTAATCCAGTAGATCATAATCCAGTTGTATGCTTATGAATCTAGTGTTTCGACTAGCGAGCTTAGTATTGCTATTGTTTCGAGCCGTCGTTGAATTTTGCTATTATTTTTCTACAACCCAATTGTTTCTCAATGCATCCCAAAATCTCATCTGATACATGGGATGAACTTGTTCACTTCCTTGTCCACTTATATAACAAGTCCCTGTATAATTTTGCATAATAATTATTGCATATTTCTTTAAATTTTGCCCTCGTCGTCCTTGTTGCCAAGTATATTTTTCTGCAGCAATATTGAGAAAATTAGTATAAAAGTTGTTATATTATACCATATCAATAATATTCAAATTATTTACAAAAAATTCTTATAATAAAAATCTTTAAAATTTTAGTCTGCACGTCTCTATGTAGAACCAGAAGCGCACTGTCGTTCTTTAAATTTTTTGGTGATGTATGACCACGAGTAAAACTGCATGAAAAAACTTTGATATAAAGACTGAAATAATAAATAAAAATTCGATGAATTAGAATTACAAATAACATCAATAGTCACCAACCGTGTACTGTTGAAATATTTGACATGATTATATCTGTAAAATAATATTATAACATGTATATATTTCAAATCATAATCAAATTAGAACAATAATAACTTATATAATAGAACAAACATGTGTTGACTGTTATCTATACAAAATCAACCAAATTCATAAGATTCCTGTGGTGCAACCTACTAAGTAGAAGTACCTAAACATATGAAGAAGGAAACAGACATTGGAACCAGATGTGTACATCTAATTGTATCACCTAAAAAAAATGAACAATAGATTGATGAACACTCCATTTCAACTACCAGATAGAGAATGGTATCCAGATGTGCATGGAACTAGTGAGAATGTATCATTGGCATTGATATAAACATTAAAAAGTTTTATAGTGCTTGTGCTGTTACAGTGGCACACAGTACAACCATATATCTTAGGATGATTATTGACTTTTAAGTTAATAACAACCAAGCCTTCTCTAGTGTGGTCAGCTAGAATGATTTGTGAAGAATATATATTATAGCAGCAAGAAAGTAGTTTAATAGATGCAAAAGGCATTCCTCTTATATAAGCTTTGAATGCTAATGGTCCAACTCTGTATTAGACCAACAAAGTTGGGCTTCAATTATAACCCATTTGAATTCTTCCTTAAATCTACTTAACTTTAATGTGAATTTTTCATTACCATATTAATCAACAGCATTATGAAAAACTGTAAGTAAATTGGACTGAGCACACCTATAGGTATTATACCAGTTTTTCTTGGTCTTTAATAGATCTAGTTTTTCTCTCCCGCCATACAATGTTTGTTGACAATTCCCATATGTATATGTGGTAAAAGGCGAATACGCTCGTCCCAGCGCCCCGCCAACCCGTCCCGGACCAACACGGAGGAGGTAAATCATTGGTGGATACTAGCCATAAGTGCAAATGGTCAAGACATGGGGGAGGTATATGCTCGGGCGTGCCGTGATTCAACCTCTAGACCTCATGTGGTAAGCTCCCATACCTTAACCATCGCACCACCCCGAGGAGACAATTCCCATATGTATATGGATGCATATACAAGTACACAAGCAAATAATAATTATTTTAAAAGAAAACATAGCGTTAATTTCATTAACAATAATATATAACATCATGTCAAAAAGATACATGAATTTGCATCTACGAACTACTATATGATATCAAACAAATGAACCTAAACAATTATTGTTAAACAAAAAAAATACAAGTATTACTAAATAATTAAATTAATCACCCTAACTAATCCATAATTTCATATTAATGTTTTGTAAATGAATCTAATCAAAACATATAACACAAAACTCTAACAATGCAAGTTCACCAACCCATCACAATTAATAACTTTACCTAGTGAGCAAAATACAAGTCGCTTCTTGTTTCTCTATTTGCCTAAATTGGTTTAATCTAGGCAATCGCATGAACTTTGTAGAGTTTAGGAAAAGAGAATATCCTATTGCATCCACTATGAAATAAATATTAACATGGTTGTACCTAGGACTCATGATAAAAATATCAATGTCAGGACTAAACACACTGTATTATGCCTAATACTCTTAACTCCCCACCCCAAAACAAGGTGGAACATAGGTACTAGCAATATTTAACTTCTTATATAAATAAAGAAACATCTCATTAGTTATAAACATAAGAGGATAACACTAAACAAGACAATGAAAATGAAATAAATAAATAAATAAACAACCAAGCAAAATTCTAGAAATAGACAATCAATCATATAGGCAACAATATGCTCAACATCAGAGCAGTCAATGCATCAATAAGAGATAGGATAAAGAGAGAAATGATGAAGAGAGACATCAAGTTTCATGAACTCATAAACAAGCATGCCGGCCTCGCGACCTTGCTGGGAGGCCGCCACCAAGGCGAGACCTCACTGTGAGGCCGCAGCCAAGGCGCCACCTAATCGCTGAGAAGGCGAGGTCGCACCTCGGTTGCCCTGCCGACAGGGGTGAGAGTGGAGAAGGGAGAGGGGAACTTACTTGAGGACATCGCGGGAGTATAGAAGATGAGATTGCCGGTGAGGAAATTGCGTGACCGGAAATCTAAAGAAGATAGATCGGGATAGGAGATGGGAATCGCGTGAGCATAGGGAAAGTGTTCGCGCGATCGGGAAATAGAATAGCTACGGAATTAATATTCCGTATAAATAGTATGCTGCGGCTATTTTTAATATTAATTTTGTCGTTAAAATAGCAACGGAATTCATTTTCAACACTAATTTAATATAATATATACGACATTTATTGATTGAATTAGGAATTTAAATTTTATCACTAATTTATTAATAGATCATTAATTAATTAATTAATTAGTAACGAAATTTAAATTCTCCTCCTAATTAGACAAATTTCATCACTAATTCGGTGACTAATGGACATTTTTTTAAGTGCGGTGAGTATATAATGACTCTCATTTTAATATGTTGTAAATTTATGATAAATAAAAAAATTCTATTGATTAATAAAATCCTTTGCCCTTGTTATATAGTCATTGTTAATTAATAATTGTGCCTCCGGAACAATTGAGTTGGCTACTTATTGATTAGATATTGCTATCCTGGATAAAAAGTTGAATCTCAATAAAGTAAAGAAAAATATTCTCTTTATAATTTCTTAATTTACCTTCTCCTGTACGACGATGGAGCATATAGAACCGCTGGAGCGGTGAGTAACACCTGTTTTTTTACTATAATTGTTAATTAACAATTGTTACAATCGTTAATTAAGCCCATTGAAGTCACTCACTAACTGAACCATCAGACCTAGCTTGCCCCTTCAAACTAACTAACTCGTTGACTTACTCAACTCATGTACCTATTGGTCAAACCAGCTTAACCGAGTAGGTTCAAAATCGATGGTTTGAATCCGACGGTTCAACAATTCCGAGAAGGTTTACCCTTAACTAGTTAATTTTAATCATCTAAAACGGTTACAACTCATGATTTAAAACCAACGGTTTCACAGTTCGATTCATAGTTTATCACAGTTTAAAATTAGTACTATTTTAAAAAATTATTTAAAAATTATAAATTTATAAAAAATATAAAAAAAAAAAAGAAAAAGAGTTTGCACTGTTATGTATCTCCTTGGGGTATAGGAAAATTAAAGTTCACATAATTCACTTACATTTATACCCTCTTTACCTAATGAAATGACATTATTATTCACTTCTATTTTCCATTCCTTTAGTATTCGGTTCGTCGGTATCAAAGTCTTCTACTTCACAAGAAACAAAGTAAATCGTCATTCTTCCAATATATTATTCTTTCCGAAACTAAACGTTTATTTTATGACAATGGTTAACATTGTACAAGCGAAAATTTCTTTTGTAATGCTGGAGAGGATGAGAAAACTTTGAACTTCCTGTGACCACTATTATAGAATATATTGAAATCCAACTCGCTATTTGTTTCACTAAAATTAAAAGAAGTCATAAAATAATTCTCAAGTTCCAGTCTAAAATCTGAGGATGCTCGTAGACGTTTCGTAAATTACTACTAGTGTGATATTTTATGTTTCAGATATATTAGTCTTTAATCCATATTTTATACTACAATTTTTTATAAACTTCATATAGATAATTTTGAATATCATGTACAATCTTAATAGGATCAAGAGAGTCCCCTCCGGGCGGTGCGATGGTTAAGACATAGGAGCTTGTCACATGAGGTCTAGAGGTCAAATTTCGGCACGCCCGAGCATATACCTCCCCCATGTCTTGACGATTTGCACTTATGGCTAGTAGTCACCCGTGGTTTACCTCCTCCGTGTTGGCTCTGGGACGGGTCGGCTGGGGCGCTGGGGGCGAGCGATTCGCCTTCTTGCCACATTGTTGGTGTGGAAGGACAGAAAGGTGAAAGAGATGATAAAGTATGAGTTATTTACTGGGTCAATCCTTCCATTTTCTATTTTTATTTGATCATGTCCCTTTCCCACTATTTTGTCTAATCATACCCTATGAATGAGAGTTCTCCTAACTGTCCCTAACCTGCGCCCAGATTAGTCTACCAACGGAATTGGAGAGACGAGTGGGTTTTACTCTTTCCAAATTATTGATGATTATATTTCTTCTCTCGTTTCTAACCAAAGCTAATGTTCTCTCTTTTTCTGACCAAAGAACAACAACAACCAAGCCTTGTTCCACTAGGTGAGGTCGGCTATATGGATCCGTCTACGCCATTGGGCCCTTACCCCTACTATATCACCATCTATACTCTAATAAATTTTATCTTGTTTTATTGTTGGTAATCAAGTCTTTTTTTATTTTCCTATTTTTCGTTTGATGTGTGTATTTGTCATAGTTTTACATCGCCTAACTGGAGCATTTATTAGCATCTTACGTACGTGTCTGTACCATCTTAAACGTGTCTCTCGGAGTTTTCCCTTAATAGATGTAATTTCAACTTTCTCTAATGCTCTCATTTCTTATTCTGTCGAACAATGATGAAAAATCATAAGTACAATCCTCATTTAAGGAGTCAAAAATAGTTTTCTTCAAGTTGGATAAGATAGTGTTGTTAATAGGAATAGGGTTGAACAAGTATTATGAGTTGATACATCTCATGTATTTGCTATGCAATACATGATACATCTCAAGTATTACGAGTTGATACAACGAAATTTTAACTTCGAATACTGTCTAATATCAAATACATGATCCCTTTTTTAAGCTTTAGCTACCGTTGTAGAAGTTTCTATATTAGTAATTTCAGTTAGAACACATTGTTAATCAATACTTAGTCGGATTTCATTGCAAATCGAACATACAAATAAGGATAAAAAATGATGGGAGATGTGGAAAAAGGTCATAATAGGTTTCTTTCTTGTATATTCAATTTTCAACATTTGACACCGTCTAGTACTATAAAAACAGCTAAGCGAAGCTTATATTGATTTTTCTCTATGTGGAGGACATATTAGCAAGTTGATTTTGAGTAGTGAGAAGTGGAAATCCTTAAGGAAAATCATCTATTAGGATAGTCTGTCCTGCATGCTCATGCCAGCAAAATCCATCTAATAATTTCCTGTGTATTAATAAAAACTTTAGATTTCTTGCCTTCACCGCCTTGGACTTGCCTTACATTGTTTATCATCTAGATTAGAACAGCACACTTGACTGGAAATTGTCGATTGGGCCACATCCTCTCACACTGTGGTAGTTGGTCTTATCCAAAGTCATTACCCTCCTATTTTAAGATTACTATGACTTGAGGTTGTAGTTCCTGCTGAGATAATTGTTTCACTTACTGTTAGTTTTATTGTGACTAGAAACTTTTGACCAACTGTGTTATAATGCAATTCCTAGTAATAATTCAAAGCTGTGCTAGAGAGCAAACAAGCATTCATTAATTGCTTGTGAAATATTGCAGTTCAGTAGACAAATGGCATCTGGAGAGGGAATCTTATTAAAATATTAGGATCAGTGCAAATGCACATATGCAAAAGGCTTACAGTTCCATGCTTGGATACACTTGAAGGACATTGACTGACGTAGTAACTACCATAAGAAAAGAGCAATTGTGCTTTGTGTAAGATATGTTAAGAGGTCATTACAATTATGATGAGAATTCATTCAGCTCTCTTATTATATCAAATTCAAGGGTAAGAATTTGCCAAGACGATTCTAAGTAGGTCACGATGCAAGATATTTTGGTGTGATTCAGTCGCTGATCTCACAGGAGTAGTGTCTCAGTTAGTGATCTCTCATGGTGAGAAGATAAAATATGAGAAGCCTTAATGATTGATTAACAGTGGCATGTGTCTCTTGTATAGATTTCTACAAGAATCTGTTCTTACTAACACTCATGCAAAATCTATCATTTACTGCAAGTAATAAAATTAAAACTAAAATAAAATGGCATCTCAAGACCTTGGAAGTAATTTATTCTAAATCAGTCTTTTTTTGTTTACTATGATTATGCTTTTAAATTTGTTCATGATTAAAGGCAAACAAAGATGTACTTAGATTCTTGGATACATGGAGCATTTGCCAATAAAATTTGGCTTCTTCTGGATGTGATCCTCCTCACACATAATCAGTTTATAGCAATTTTATCTGCTAGCCACAATGTATCATGTGACTTGTGCACTTATTTGGGTACGTTACTAAACAATATAATCCTGGGAAGTGAATCATCATTTTTACTGTGGTATTTATTGCATTGGATCCAACTTGTATGTTGTTTCCTTTTTTTTTTAAATTGATTTGGACATCTGTTCCACAGGTGTCTGAGTGGGGGCAGATGAGTATGTGTGATGCTGAAAAACGGCTCCTTGCAAATGCGCTACTTGATTTATCAAATGAACGGTTCATTCTGTTGTCAGAGTCATGCATTCCATTGTCAAATTTCAACATTACCTACCAATACTTGATAAAATCAAAGTATAGCTTCATTGGAGTGTATGATGATCCAGGACCATACGGACGGGGCAGGTATAATCCAAACATGGCCCCAGAAGTAAACCTTGAGCAATGGCGCAAGGGGTCTCAGTGGTTTGAAGTGAATAGGAAATTGGCCGTTACCATAGTCAAGGACACCACTTATTATCAGAAGTTTGAAAGGTTCTGCAGGCCAAATTGTTATGTGGACGAGCATTACTTCCCCACCATGCTCACCATAGAGTCAGCTCATCGTTTGGCGAACAGAAGCATTACTTGGGTGGATTGGTCTAGAGGTGGTGCTCACCCAGCAACCTTCGGCAGGAGTGATATAAGCGAAGCCTTTCTCAAGAGAATTCATGATGGACAGAACTGCTCGTACAATGACAACCATTCACCTCTTTGTTTCCTCTTTGCAAGGAAGTTTGCTCCAAGTTCAGTGGAGCCTCTATTAGAATTGGCACCTGCTTTGCTTGGATTTGGTTTGTAAATCCAGATTTCATGAATTGTTTAGAAAAACAACAGTCTTGTGTGAGATTTACAAGATATTTAGTAGGGACTAGGGAGAGAGTCCTGTAACCTAGTGTTGTTAAAACAGCCATTTAGGTCAGACATGGTCCAAGCCTGTCGGCCTTGCTCGGCATGTCTATTAAGAAACGTGCTGAGCCTGGCTGAGTTGCTGCTGGCATGGGCCTGTTTAACATCTTTAGTGTACAACCTTATTTTGACCTAAACTTATCCCAATTTTATTTTTCGTGTATGTATTACAAA
>JBAMIE010000041.1:4650430-4665199 GCA_037177295.1 Kaempferia parviflora | reverse complement strand
CTTCATACAGTTGTAGCCAAATTCTTTCTTCTCTCTCCTGAAATAGCTGCAACAAGTGTTGTAGCTACTTGAAGTAGCTGTCACAAGTTGTGGCAGTTTCTTAAAGTAGCTATCACAAGTTGTGACACCTAGGCAGCTAGTGACTCCCACAACTAGTAGCAGTTACTATAGTTACTTATATAGTAGTTGCCACAACTTGTGGCAGCTACTAACTGCCACAATTTGTGGCGGTTAGCAGTTAGTAGAGTAGATGACTGCTATTAGCTGCCATAACTTGTGGCAGTTACTTTAAAATAGATGCTATAACAATTGTATGCAGATGAGAGAGAAAGGTGTTGCATACAAATGAAAAAGAAAAGAGAGAAAAATTATTACATGTAAATAAGAGATATACAAGAGAAAGTTGTTGCATGCAGATGATAAAAGGATTAAAAAAATTTAGTTTTATCGTGTCAGATCAACTACGTTGGATGTCGCTCATAATCACCCAGGAAGCGTCGGGCAGGATATCAAATCTCTATATATAAACTTAGCATAGGTGTATTAATTGTAAATAGCTATTGTATTCTTTATCAAAATTATTTCTTGAAGCAAATTTAGTTTATAATTTTTGTCCCCGCTACCATATAGCAAGAAAAATAATTGCGGAGAGGAGATACCAAAGTTGGAAAATTAGTTTAACCTTTTTCTATTGTTGACTAAGAAGACATACGAAGGCAAATATGTTATTGTCAAGTCTTGTCTATTTAGAAAGAAACTAGTTTTATTCTATTCTTTAAACCTGTCTTGAAACAAAATTTTATCCAGTTTTCAAAAAGGTCAGAGAGAAATTGCCGAGAGGAAAGAGGCTGAAGAGAGACGATGATTGGGCTGGTTGACTGTAGGGCTAGCATGGATGGGGAAGAGTAAAGAGGTGAAAGCGACACCTCGATAGGTCGGGAAAAGAAGACAACTTTACAGTGCATCATTGGAGAAGTTGTGAGAGATCAATCATCTTGGATGAGGAGACAGAACATGGTGTCATTTGCTAGGGAAAAAAAATGATTTCTGTAATTGACAATTAATCTAACTTTTGTTTTGATAAAAACAAAAGAGTAAATTTATCACGTCTGATAATCGAATGGAAAAGACAGCTCTTTGTCTCTATTTCACTGTCTCCAAGAAGCAGACGAGATCAACTTATTCATCTCTCAACATTTTTTTATTATATTTTATCTTTAGAACTCTCTCTTAGTATAAAGGGCCGGGGTAGCTCTGCTTTTGCTGTTAACGTTCAAACAAACAAATGTGACAAACCAAGTGCAACTTGAAGCTGAGTACCATTCAGCCATAGCCATTGCACGATAACCATTTTATTTGATTTCAGGTGCCTAGTTGGATTCTTTAAGAGTATCTGAAGTTAATATCTTGGATAAGAATGGGTACAATAAATCTCTACTAGATTGAGAAAAAAATAGGAACATTGCAATTTGTAATAATTAGAGGAGAAATAATAAAGGAGTAGATCCTGAAGCAAGACTGATAAAATTATAATGGCACGCTTGTTTCAACCTCTTTCGGGCGCCACATCGACTTCTGAACACATAGCAGTCCTTCCTTATCCTTTGAATAAGATAGGATGATGTCCCACTTGAGTGACTTGACCATACTCCCTATCTGATCAATTGTATCAGCTTTGTCACGGAGAATTAACTTCCCTTTGGGTCGCAGTATCCTGTCCACCTCCGTTATTACCGACAACAATGAGCACCTTCAAATCAACAAAATTAGTATAAACCATTAAATTACACATTTATTGAATGATATACAATCTAAAACCCAACAGAACTTTCACACCTTTCAAAATTTGAACACTTACCCAAAACCCGAAAATGGGTCAGTTCAACTAGATGTTTTCAGTAAACACAATTAGTATAGAACTGTTAACTTATACAATATTGAAAGATATAGAACCTAAAACCAGGCCAAGCTTTCGTAAATTTAACAATTCAAAGACGAACTCAAAAACCATAAAAGGGTCAGTTCAACTTGAGGTTTCAGATACGTTTTGAATCAAAAGGGTTTCTCAACCTTTTGCCATTATTCAAAGCTTGATATCGACTAATAATGTTCTGATTGAAACAGGAAGGGTGTCTCATGGACTAACCTTTTCTTAAGTTTAGAGAATAGATGATCTGCATGAAGGAGATCATATGTTCTTGGATAGGTGCTAAATGACTCACACCAATCATGATACATCCCAAACAGCCCTCGCTCGTAGATAATGGGAAGTGTATCCGGCAAATCAATTGGAACAACATTCATGACCCAAACATTCATGTCCCTCAAAGCTGCAGCAAAACTGAAAGCAACAAAGTATAAAACAGACTTTCTCAATGCATCGAAGAAATAGGAATGTTAAATTTGCTTACCCGCCATATACAGATCTCATATCCATGACATTTCTGATGGTAGACCAGTCGATTCCCATTCCATTGGAATAAGATTTAGTTACAACATGTTTCCAACGGTCATAGTCAGTTTCATAGTCTTCAGGTGCAGGTTTACCATAAACACCAAGCTGAGAGCTATCTAGCCAATACGGCGTCTTTTCTAGCCTCTGTGGCCAATGTTCTGGCCATGTTGTGCCACGGCTACTGGGATTCACTGGCAATTTGTGAATGCATGCTTGTAGAGGTACATACCTGTGTGTTTACAAAAGAGATGACTGAATTTGATATGATTTAACATAACACAATATGCAAAATCCATTTGATCCAGTTTTGGAACCAACAAACATACCAGGCGGCATCTGGATTATCAGACTCTTGGCAAATAGGAGGGCTGCCTTTTGCTCTCTTCTCATAACATTTATTATTAGAAGGCTTTCTGAAAATAGCTAAACCCACTTGGTTTACTGTGTCATTTCTCCTTGTCACCATTTGCCAGCACATTGATTTTGTCAGGGAAGACATAGCTGGAATTTGATTTACGTAACAAAGATGAATTACAATTTTCAGTAGCTACAAAACCCAGTAAACAGTAATACAATATTGACAAGAATGAAGTACCCAGCTGGAAGACTAGTAAACCTGCAATTGTCTTAACATATATTAAACTTGATGGTTAAGTTTACTTTTTACATTATCAATTCAAGCTTGTGGCATGTTTAATTGTCAAAGCACAGAAACAAATCTATAATTCCTGCAGGAGTTCAGATTTGAAAAACTATTTCACAAAGGTCAAATTGATGATAATTCTTTCTGCAACCTATCTTCAGGTTGAAGAATACGCTCCTATTGTTCAATTATTCTAATCATGCTATATGCATAGTTCCATACCGTTCATTAGGAAGAAATTTTCCATCCTGGTCAGGGAAAGAAAATTAAGCAATCATTAACAATATGTTCTAACCTTTCCACCTTTTCTTCGAAGGAAGAAAGCATTTTTACATAATCAAATAATTTTATTATATCTTTGAAATTCCTGTAGCTACAAATCAATCAGAAGGCAGATGAATAAATTATTTGGGGTGACGGCTGAGTAAATGTAACTGTGGCAATCCTTGTGGGAAGTGAATACTACATGAGATGGCTTGGAGGAAGGTAAGATTTTCACGAGCAACTTCGCATAGAAAACCTTTTTGGGGACTGTGAGATTATTTCAACACTTTCAAACCTATGGCCAGAGCACACTTCGTCACAAATTGTGTTTCGGGCCAGTCTGGGAACTTTGGATTCATCTCCAGTGACGGAGGTTGTTGATCTTCTTTTAAAGGTTTCCCATGCTCAAGAAGGGCAGTCCCAGCAGATTGGTCGTGTTGTTCGAGGTCGACTAAGACAGGAAGGTTTGGATGTTCAGGCTAGTCAGCACTATTCCTTTTGGTGATGGATTAAGGCGCAATTATGCACAGGTGTTAGGAGCTAGTGTGGGTAGGAAAGAGTATAGCCCATCTTTATTCAGATCATCTGCATGGACAAGATACCTGACATGCCTAAACAAGAGGACACGGACAGGGGATTGTTTTAATCAAGTCATTTATTACAGGTGTTTGGAGAGGGAACATCATTTTACCTTGTGCGCTCAGGACATCACCTAGCAGACTCCAATCAGTCTGCCGACAACTTGCTACAGTCCATGATCAATTAATCAAAAGAGGTAATTGGATGGACATTAGAAGCACTTGGGTACAGCGTTCTTCTCCTAGCTTCTGAAAATGTAAGTCAGATGGTTGGACAGGGTTGTCACATACAAGAGGCGTGCTTCTCTTTGCTCACTTCTATGGGAGTATCTTCTGATAGATCGGCTATGTATTCTCCTAGGGCAAAAGGTTCTGTTGTGTTCATAAGGGGGCCAGATTCATCTTGAATGGAAAGGGTGCCGCTGTTGATGCTATGTTGGCTGAATTGGCATTGGACACTTGATTCAGTGGTTTTTCTAGCCGCAATTATCTCTATAGGTCTCCATCTTCCATGTAGATCAAACTTAGTCTTCTTTTTTGGAATTTGAGACAACTCAATAGACTTTCTAAACAGCAACAGGTAATGAAACTCACAGCTGAAGTTAACTGTGACGTTCTAGATGACATCTTTACTCATGGCTTCATGGGCTTCTCATTGATCGCAATGGCAATTTGGAGGTCTAACCCTTTGGTTCTCTAGCAGATGGGAGCTACTAGAGCAACACTATGAGTTCTTCTCTGTCTCAATGCTTCATAAAGATTCTTGGACTCAAAATTGTATTCCTTTTCCTTCAATTTATAGGCCTCTTACAAATGCTGAGAGGGTCAACTTCTTGCAAAGCTTGATTACCTAGGGGATTTACGTGACAAATCTTGCTTTGTATAGGGTGATTCCAATTATATATTATTCTTGGATGAGAGACTGAATTGCTTAGGGAGTTGAGAAGAAGCAGGCTTGCTTCAAAACTAGCTGGCAGATCAGGCTATGTGGGATACTCATGCATGTTTGATGGTTCACCTAGCCCAGTACCAGGGTGAACTCAGTCATGCAAAGTTAGTTATGATTTAGATAAATCCTATATAGATGAGAATACCTTATGGTTTGTTATTCTCTAGGCTTTCAAATTTTACAATGCAAGACATTCACTGCTTTAGATGAATGGGAACACCTATCTCGTCCATGACATTTTGTTCTGGCACTTGTTTATTTTGCAGAGACTTGGCTCAATGTAATCCTTATTTTTTTGAAAAAAAAAAGAAGGTAGATGTAAAAGAGTAACTAAAAAAACAACTTATACCTTTCCAAATTTCAACATCCTCCGGAAGATTTTGGTAAACAGGAGTTGCAGACCAGACAAAATAACCACCAGGTCGCAGCAACCGATTTAATTCCAACAAAAGTTTGCCACCTATGATTTTTATGTTAGATCAAATGCTGGTTATTAAGAAAATAGAATTGCATGCACAAGACTTACTACCTTCTATGTGCCATGGTACTCTACAACGGGCACAATGTACAACATCAAAAACTTTGCTTGGAAATGGTAGTCTTTGAGTTCCCATGACTGCTGATATAGCTGGAATTCCTCTCTCAAGAGCAAACTGCACTTGGGCTTCGTGTTCATCTTTGGGTGCAAGTGACATGGTCAAGACATCTCTATCAAAGTTGTAGCCACCAAAGCTAGCTACTCCACATCCAACATCCAAGATGACACGGGTTTGTTTCCCCCATGCAATATCAGGCCATGACTGCACTTTTAAGAGGAAAGAAAAGAATGAATTTAGTGACTGGATAACATATTCACCTCAATAGGAGAACTATCACAATTCCAGCTGCGAGAAACTAGCAACCCACGGCCCAATTATTTTAGATGAGAAATGTATATGCCTATTAATTTCCTTGAATATTTTATTTGTATAGGATCAAACAAGTTGCAATAATTTACAAATATGTTATCTTCTGTAGCTGTTCAGTGGAAGAAAATAAGAAAAGATACATGTAGCGAACACCAACTATAGAGATACACCTTCTTGTTGTTATCTTCTTATAAATAGGCCACAGAAAAGACTGATTGCCGACAAATGAGAGGTTTACTCGCCAAAATTTAGAAGCATAAAAATAATATGGTGCATGATACGGATTTCAAGAGGAAGATACAAAAGATTGGGGAGCATGCATTGAATTTGAATGAAACCTCATGGTACATTAATAAATAAGAGAAATGATTTTTGGGCCCATCACTATGTGTCTATCATTGAGCTTTTCCTTGAGTTTTTCTTTGAGCGTATCATTGCTCAATAAATAATAGGAAGAAAACAAGGCTATAATTCATGTAAAAAATTCGTGTTATACCTCTTGGATGAAATCAATGTAGTGAAGTGCGCCGTGCTTAAACTGAGTTCCACCTCCAGGAAATGCTAGATACTCTCCTGAGACTTTCACCCAATTCTGATGCCCTTTAACTGTTGCAAGCTTGGTCCGGGGAACATTGTTATACCATATCTGTGGTTTCTCAGAGAAGAGAGATTGTTTATTAGACCATAGAAGATGAAGAACCCAACGGAAATTGATGAACATTATTGGTAAGTTAGTACCTTCTCCCTGCTCATAGGCCACTTAATTGGTGGCTTGTATGCATCTGGAAGAGGAACAAGGCAAGTCGGTGCATTATCAGGACAGTGTCTCTCTCTGTGCTCATAATGTTTAGTGCTTCGAAGCTTCCTAATAGCTGCTTCATTGTCAAGACATGGGATATAATCTGTTCCAGCCTTTACACCACACAATTTCCAGCTGAATTCTACGTTTTGGCCCTTGGAAGATGAAGAAGCTTGGACATCCTTCTCATTCTTTGATTCCACAGCTTGAGTAGACCATACTCCGTTCTCACTATTGGTCTCATTCAAAAGCTCTGACTGAGTCCCTAATGGAAAAATCTCATTCTCACCATTGTCCTTGAGCTGATTCTCTTCTTTGCCTTCTTTAGAGGATTGATCCACTTCTTCCTCTATTTCATTTGTTTGAGAACCAATTTTGTTTTCATCATTGTTCTCGACCCCATCATTTTCTTGCCCACCAGCCTCATCACTTGTGCCATCACCCTTTTCTGCATCTTTGTTTTCGGCAGCTGTTCCACTATCCTTATTGTCTTCTCCATCACTACCATCTGAAGAATTAGAATTATTCTCAGTATTACCATTATCATACCCCTTTGTAGGATCTTCATTTACTGAGTGTTCGGTCCTACCACTTGAAGTGTATTTAAAGCTAGCTGGAGAAGTTTCATCGCTCATGTTAGATTCATTGTCAAGTGATAGAACCTCTTCTCTGGATTTAGTTGAGGATGTAATCATCCACACCCCAACTAAACAGAGGGCAACCAACACAGTAATAGTTGTGGCCGAACAGAATGATGATGATGTCCTAGAATCCGAACGCGAATATTTCCCAGAAGCCATGTTGAGTGCTGTAACAAAGTAACTGCGACCTATTGCATCAATAGTAAATGAGTTTTCGCACTTCACCAGTTAGACAAACATGCATAAAAAACTAAACGATAACCATATCGAAAAATTATAAAATCAGCTAAACACAGTGGAAGAAGGGTATAATCGAATAGATCCATATCATTCTTCTGTCAACTCACATGCAACGAAGAAGAAACCATGAATTCTTACAGACATCGAAGGAAAAACGAGCAGCAAAGGCTCCCAGTATTCCCCCAGTTCTAAATTTCTCGACAAAATACGCCTCACTCTTATACTCAGAAAACAGCAGTTGTCAGCAGTCAGCAGATCCACAGAGATCAAACTCAAAAATTTCACATTAAACAAGAACGAACAACAAAAGAGGAAGCTTCTTAGAGCTAAAAAACCAGAGAAAAAAATCTACGACAACGCTCACTCAGCTTTAGAACCTAAATCCCCCCAAAGATGTAGAATGCTAAAATTGAAGAAGCAAAAAAAGCTACGAACGTGTACCTGTCTCTCTTCTACGTAGCCCAAACTACTCGGCGGGGAAGGATGGAAGCGATGCGAGAAACAATGCCGCCGTGGAGAGAGCTTCGAGATATCTCCCCTCTCGATCTGGAGATGGTAAATTTATACACTGAATAAAGCGAGGAAGTGAGGGTATACCATACGCGGGTTGAAATAAGCCGAGGCGATGCACCATTTTCAGACTACTCGACCACGTACCTTCGTTGTGATTCAACAGTTTGGAGAGGACCAACCTTCAAATGTAGATCCACCAATAACATGGAGTCCCAATCGGCATATGTTCCTCCGTCGCACCGTTGTGTATTTTGAAAGCCAGCGAGGTTTTGGCCCGAATAATTTGTCGTTTTCGTTGGCGTCGTATAAGTTAGACTCCATTCGAAGGTATACGAAAACAAAATGGGGCTAGTGGAACCGTAACTGCGAATTGAACGTGACTCATAATTACTAAATTACCCTGGCGTCGAATTAACTACGATGCCGCTTCTAAACGATCGATGTTAAGGTCTTATTGTAGTATTGGCCAAATAAGGAGGGTGAAACAGGAAAGAAGATAGTGTCGGTGTGCGGTGGCGAAGCCACTGCGGATAAATGGGTTGGGTGGGCCGACACCGGTCCGTGAGAACACCACTGAATGATGGTTGTCTTTTGATGGTCTCCGGAATATTCTTATTAATTTCACACATTATATAATACCTTTTTATTAATTTTTTTATTACCCCGGGGCTATGGTGCAGCTATGTATTGTTGTATTTGGACCTAAACAACCATAGAGAATACTCTGCATGTCTTTTTGCATATACACAATAATGGTTAAGAGGGTCAGAGTACATTCTGAGGTTATAGTGTGGTGTACGTCAGGAGTGAGGAGAGCATGTACATTGATGATGAGGATATTATATTTGAGAGATATCCTAAAGTAATTTGTCTTATAATTTGTACTACTTACTTAGACAAATAAAAACTCACTATTTGAATATGTGTTATTTATGTGTTTGAATGATCTTAGACTCACTTACTGAATATTTACAATACGATTCATAATAGAATTTGTGATTGGATTACAACTAGTGAGCATATCTACATATGCAATTATGAATGTACTGAAATAGTCCCTAGTCGATGAATTGATGAGTTCATATATCATCGATTCTGTGAGGCTAGCACGGATTATATTCCTTGGTCTAACCAAGCAGCTGTTACTCACTAGCTAAAAACATTAGGATGTCGAGAGTTAAATGTGGATGCTAGTTATGGTAACTAGCTCATTGGAGTGACCTGCTGTAAGACTTCATATGGTTCTATACATATATAGATTTATTTATGAAGTTCTTACTACAACTCGAGTACAAATTTCCTCCGACTCGAGGTATTCAAGTTCATGGAAATTTATACTTTGACATCTTAAATAAGCATCCATGTGGAGGTGTGGAACCGGGATGATTGAGTATAAGTTGAAGTACCCAAAGGTGGTTGGATAGCCCACAGAGGATTCATCGCTTCTTACAAGGAGACGTATACCCTATGGTCACTTGTTAGAATTATTACTCAAAGTCTTTGCAAAGTAAAATATGTTAAAAGTATGAAACTCTTAAGATATATGTAGGAGTAATTTGAATCTGTAAGACAAGAAAGTATTACTTAGGTTAGGTGTGACGTAGTCAGCCTAGTGGGGATGACACATAGACCATGCCCTAACCAAGTGGGTATAAGACGAGTGAAAGGAATAAGACATAACTCGCTATAGTTGTTGAAGAGTTCATAACTAGTTCTAGAATCAACTGTGATTTTCTGGTTAATTAGGGATCATGATATACTACTAGGTGTCATTCATGATCGATCCATAATTAAGTAGTTAATTATGGACGACCAAGATAAACCAGGAACCTATAAGGTCACACGCACTACGAGTATTTAAAAGATATAAAATAAGTATGAGAATTTGATTCTCAGATCAAAAGAGATAAGATATTTGGTTTGACCAAATATAGGGCAAATATGGAAATTATTTGTTACAAAGGAAGCGTGGATGAGTCACATCTCTTATGAAAGAGTTAGACCCTATTTGGTTTATTAGGTTTAGTTTAAATCAAGTTATTTTGTTAATAAATAAACTAAGGGTATAATGGTCAAAGACTTTGTTATATTAATATATATTAATATTTGACCAATTCATGGAAGAGAGTTTTGGTATATAAATATTTATTAATATTTAAGTCATCTAACAAATTTGGTATATTAATGTTTATTAATATAATACTAAATCATGAGAGAATTTGGTATATTAATTGATATTAATATTTGGCCAAGTCAAATAAAGAGCTCTATATATATATGATATAAATGGGAAAGAAAAGTAGTACCAATTAATTAAGAGTTTGGTTTTTATGAAAGCCTAGCCTCCCTCTCTCTCTCCCCTCTCTTGGTGCTGCCAGCCACAACAAGGAGCAAAGAAGAAGGTTTTTCTTCCCAAGCTTCTGTGTTTCTTCTTCTTCCTCTTGGATGACATCACCTCTACGCTTGGCTAGTAACAACCAAAGGCCAACCTTGTTGCTCTTGGAGTTGTCTTGAAGAACTCAACATGGATATGAATAGAGGCGAGGTTCGAGGAACGTTGCTAGTTGATGTCCTTCCCATTATGCATCATCCATAAAATACCACTAGAGTAAATCGATATTTTTAAAAGTTTTATTTTATAATCATGTCTGTGTGAAATGTATCTTATATGTGTGTGCGTGTGTGATGTAATAAAATTAGTTTTATTATTGCATTGTTTTTGCTTCAGTTGCATATTTTGCGAAATGTGTTAAGCACACCCCGCATTTGGCTATCCAATAGAGGATGAATAGGTGAATAAATCCATCTTGAATGATCTACTAGTTTGTAGCAAATGGCTCACGGTAAAGACATTCCAAATTCATTTATGACTAGGGTAAAGCCTGTGAGGGTGAATAGATTAAGCAGAATGATCTATCTAGTCCTCAAGCGACTCGCGGTAAAGACATTATAAATTCTTTGATAGTTGGACACTTGCTAAAAGTGACTAGGTGATGGTGATGGTGACCCACATGCAATTTGAAGATGTGAGGACCCTGGTCTATAGCTTGGGTCATGGGAGAAGGAGGCACGAGCATATTCACACAACCTTCAGCCTTTAACTTGACATGCATTGAAGATTAGAGGAGCTGGAAGCCTAAAGGGACTGAGGATAATAAAGATAGCTAGAGAGGATGTTGGGACACATACGACATGGACCCACCTACAGGAGGTGACTGTTTTGACATTAACGAAAGAGCCCGATTGATGCTTGATCCCCGTGATTCGCACGTAGGATGGCTAATCGTCCGTAGCACATCTGATACACTACAACAAATATGACTTTCTATATGGCACACTTATGCTATCCGCGATGCGTATTGTACATTGTACAATGATAAGCTGTTAAAAGTCATAAAACATCAACAGTGCGCGGCGTATGCTGTAGTTAAGATTATTCACAGCATATGCCACACGCTGCGGTTAAGAGCAATCTATAACATTCGCAGCATACGTCTAACGCTGTGGTTAAGAGCATTTGCAACCCACGTCGCACGCTGCAATTAAGAGCATTCGTAGTGTGTGGTGCCCTCTATGGTTAAGAGCCTTCGACAGCATTTGCAACACGCGTTGTATGCTGCAATTTAGAGCATTCGCAGTGTGTGGTGCACAACGGTTACATAATAAAAAATTCACTTAGTAATATAATTTCTTTCCTACAAAAGAGTATATGACTTTAAAATAAGTAGAATCTATATCAGTCATAGAAAACTATAAACTTAGATAACAAAGTGAATGCACTTCCTATTGCATCCTAGAGAAAAACATTTCATCATTTGCATCCTGCTTGAATTGTCGATCTCCAAATGCTCTAGAAACCTCAAGTCGTCCTTGCAATTGTCCATTATAACTCACAGAACCTCTAGCCTATTGGTCATAGAACAATTATACTGTCACAAAATGGCACGCATACAAGCACTTGTAGATAAATTCTTTGAATTGCTTTTATAATATATCCATCACACATCATACCACGGTTGTTTAAGAAATAGATAATTAAAATACCACTTGAAAAAGGTTCATACTATTACAATTTATAGCTTATGCATTCCAATTTAATACAATTGCAAACAACATTCAATGTAGCTTAAAGAGATCATTAATATGAGTGCATAGTTTCGTTCTTAATGTCATACAAGTTCCAACAATGCACTATTCTGTAGGACATACAAACTATCACCTTCTAGATACAAACATGTTCTTATGGATAGATTACTTTATGTTCCCTTGTCACAACAATGACTTTCTATTGAGATTGTGTTTTGCCTGATAGAGCTTGTGAACTCTCTTCACCAACTGAACATGCTAATACATCTTTTAGCATCTCCAATATTAGAAATTAATACTTGGATGAACTCAGGAACACAAAATAGCAGTTTCTGGACAAGAAGTATGACCACTTAATTAAATCAAATTGCCAGTAGCTCTTGGAGAATTAACATTAAGGTAAACTATCCTAACTACATTTACGATGGTCGATGCTCCTTCTTCCTACAATATTCTACATGGATGACCATCCCTTAGTACATTGCAAGTTGTGACCTCGCTATATCATCATAAAATTAAATTTTCGGTAGGAACTGAGGTCAAAGAAGTTCAAGGAGATCAACGAGCTTCTAGGAAGTGTTACATGGAAACTGTCACACATGAGAAGCGGAGAAATAATCAAAGCATATGGGCTAATTCGCAGAAGCCAACACCGGAGGGGGTTTACTCTATCAATGAAGGAGAATGATCACCATCCTCCAAACTAGGAACAAATGTGGTAACTGTAGTTCCATCCCAATCAGAAAGAATCATTAAAATCTCTAAAGATCAACCTGAAGCATTAAAGAATTCAGTAGTCGCTTGCCTCATGTTGAACGTAGATGTTTTGCCTGGGGCGCCAGAGATCTAGTGGGGGTTGGTCCTATAGTAATGGAACATCGGTTGCAGATTACATTTAAAGTCCAACCAATCAAACAGAAATGATGACATTTTAGAATTGATCAAGATTAGATAATCAGAGAAAAGGAAAAAAAGATTATTGGATGCCAAGCATATCCAATCAAGTTGTCTAATGTGGTCTTGGTCCCTAAACTCTCCAAAAAGTGACGTGTTTGTGTAGATTTCCATGATTTGAATAAAGATTATCCTAAAGATTATTATCTGCTCCCGTGCATCGACCAATTAGTTGATTCCACTACGGGACACCAAAACGTCTCCATGCTTGATGCTTATCAAGGGCATCATTAGATCCCCCTACCTAGAATTGATCAAAATAAAGTAAGCTTCATTACTGCCAATAATACTTTCTGCTATACAATTATGTCTTTTGGGTTAAAGAATATTAGAGCAACCTACTAAAGATTGATGGATAAAGTGTTTGTTGATCAACTAAGGAGAAATGTGGAGGTATATGTAGATGACATATGAATAAAATCGTTACATGCATGGGATTTTGTATCAGATATGGAAGAAACTTTCATCACTTTATGAAAATACCATATGAAGCTAAATCAAGAAAAATGTACATTTGGTGTTATCAAAGAATGTTTCTTGGGTTATATAGTTATTGAACGAGGCATTGAGATGAACTTAGAGAAGTTTGAGACCATCTAGCAAATGCAACCTCCATGAACTTCATAGGAGGTTCAAAGGTCAGTGGGAAGGATAACAACCTTGTCACATTTCATCTCTCAATCCGCTGATCGGAATCTTCATTTCTTCAAAATACTTGTCGGGCTATCCAATTTCAATGGAACAAACATTGTGACAAAGCCTTCCAAGAAGTAAAAGATTATTTGACTCACCTACCTACCCTAGCCAAGCCTCAACCTGATGAAAAGTTTTTAGTATATTTAGCTCTTTCAAATATAGCGGTGGGTCCTATACTCGTTCGAGAAGAAGAAAGAAATCAACAACCTAACATGTATATTGTGTGAGCTGCTTATTTAAAGGGCCTGAACTTAGGCATACTGATCTCGAAAAATTAACTATGGGGTTGGCTCTAACTGCTAAGCGTTTGAAACCTTATTTTTTTATCTCATCCCATAATTGTATTGACAGATACACCACTTGACCGAATTCTTACACATCCAAAAGTTACAGGGCATCTCATAAAGTGGGCCGCTCAACTTAGAGAACATAACATTGAATATTAGTCTAGTTCAACCATCAAAGCATAAGCCCTAGTTGACTTCTTGGTGGAATCTCTTAGTGTAAAATAGAATGAGCCTTAGAAAATATACGTTGACAATTCCTCTAGCAAAGAAGGTAGTGGTGTAGGAGTTATTCTTATCTCACCCCAAGGTGAAGAAATCAAGCTGGTTGTTCGATTGACATTTCGCGCTTCTATTAATGAATTTGAATATAAGGCATTATTAATATCTTTGAAAATCGCTTAGAATGTAGGAGCGAAGCCAATTTCTATACATTTGAATTCACAATTGGTGTTGCTACAAGTAAAGAGGGTTTTTGAAATAAAAGATAAAAAAATATCAGAGATATTGTAAATTAGTGGAGAAAGCTGAGTGTTTTCTTGAGTTTTCGCTGAAGAAGATTGTTCGGGCGAACAATGCACGAGCTGATTGTTGGAACTTATGGAGGCCGATTTCGTGCTCTTTCCTATGTGTTAGTGCGTAAGCGGAATTCTATTCAACTAAAACAATGCTAACAACCAATACTTACTTGGTATCCACCTCCAAGGAGGTGACTAATCCAAGGATCCACACGATGAGAGCTTTCACTATGAACTTGCT
>JBAMIE010000041.1:4554155-4573870 GCA_037177295.1 Kaempferia parviflora | reverse complement strand
GATCATAACAAGACTTAACTTGAACCTTTGACAACATCAAAACACAGGTTCGATTCTGGTGCAACCTGCACCAACAGTGTAGGTTGTTGAGAGCCTCCCGATGTAGTAATAGTTGTAGCTTGCATGAGCAATAGCAAAGACGAAAAGAAACCCAGAAATAATAGATGCTAAGCCTCCGACCCCAAGACTTCTTTTGTAGGTAATGTTCGGTTGAGTGAAAACTCATTCTGTAAACTAATTTTCATCGACAGAACCTTCTATCTGTCGACTAATATTCACGTCCTTCCTTGTTTGCTTCAGCCTGATCCGCTCAATCCCGTAAATTACGTTGTTTGATCGGCTGATCCACACGATTGCCTTTCTTATGCAATCCAATAAAATATGTAATTGCTTACCAAAATTGTGTCAACTGATCTTCACTAATCCACCGACAGAACTTTGTTGCCTTCTTTGTCAAATCGTGATCCTTTACTGCTCTTATATACTTGGATCAGTCAACTAAATCAATTGGTCAACTTACTTTTTCTACAAAACTAAGTTAGCACAAAAAGTATACAAATGATAATAATCCTACAAAATAGAGTTAGGCAATAGAGAATGTAGATGCATAAATATAACAATTAGGACTTCTTGATCTAGGCTTAGAAACATCCGTTGGTTTCTTCAATCGGATCATCACTTAATGTTTGTCCCGACTTAACTTACCCGTCAAATATTTGGTCCTCTAGAACTATTTGGGCTTTCCCTAATCCTACTTAGTGTTTGATCGACTAAGAATTTCCTGCAACACTGAGTTAGTACAATAGATATAAAATAATAAAACAGTGTTAGCAGCATCCAAGATTTACTGGTCCGATTGACCAAGCGCGGTCGATCGAAAACCTTTCGATCATGCTTGCTTGGAGTTCATTCCTCCATGACTTCTCATTACCTAGGGTTCACTCCCCTATAGTTCACTCCTCTAGGATTTTCCCTCTGCATGAAGTTCACTCTTACAAAACTCTTCACTTGCCTAACCTCTAGTTATGACTTTCTCTTGTCTAACCACAGTAGGATTTTTTTTCTTTCCTAACTGCAGTTAGGACTAATCACTCGGAAGGCTTCTCACTCTTACTACTCATTCGATCAACCTCGACCTGACTAGACTTCATTAAACATATTGTCAAACAAACATCAAAACCCTAGAGGTTAATTATGTTGGTATCGTGCAGCCGGCAAGAGGGGATAAATTGCCTGTTAATACAAAAACACATTTCTCGTTCTTTTAGTATGAATGATTACACACTTAAATGAATTAAAAAGCAAATAAAATTTGTATGAGATAAAAGTATTTACTTGGTTTGCAATCAGAAGAGGGCTACTCCAAGGAAAGTAAGCTTACTATGAAGATCTACTTCTCGAATGAATCGTCGGAGGCGGAGAAGCCTCATACACAGAAATAAAACTCAGAAATGAAATCGAACAAAATGATCGACAAGAGTGTTGTACAAACTAGTTGAACCAGGACCATATTTATAGCTCTGGTCGAACTTATCAAGTTGGCGATGCGGCAGCTTCTCGAGCGCCTAGACCAATCCGTATGCCCCCACGTGGATAAACTTTATCTTTATCCGCAACTGTTATGCAACGACGCGTCGATAAAAGTTTATCGACTCTTGGGCGCCCAGACCGTGCTAACGTTGACCCCGCAACGGCAATGCGATGAAACCCACCTAGGGTGCCTGTCGGACATTCGGAATAAGGCTCACCAGAACACATTTTTCGTCCTTCTCCTCTAGCAAGTTTCCTCCCCGGCTTCTCGTCCCTCGAATCGTCGTGTGCATCCTTCTCGCACCACAACTTCTCGTCCCTTGGATGGGCCGAGCCCATCGACTCAATTCCCGCACCATGCTTCTCGTCCATCGTGTCTTTCGCTCGACTTCTTGTGTTTCTAAGCTCCTGTACACTTAGACACAAAGTTAAATATCACATGACGTAACGTAACTTGACTTGATCATATCAAAACTACTTTAGGCACCAATAATCTCCCCCTTTTTAATGTGATCAACTCAAGTTAAAGTTAGGGTAAAATAAAGACTATAAGTAAATAAAAAATTTAAATGCAAGTGAATATGCAATTTAAATTCAAAATACTACCTCCCCTAAACTTATTTTAATTCTCTCCCCTTTGATCACATTAAAAATAAGAGAACTAACTTAAAAAATTTAAAAATATCTAAGGGTAAGACAAGGTAGTCAACAATTTTTAGAAAAAAATTGAAAATTAATATTCAAAGATTTAAATTTTTAACAATTAAAGACTTGATAAAATTAATTCTAAAATAAATTTTAATTATTGAAAAATTTTGAAAAATTTTACCATTGTCAAAATAGTTATCCAAATCTGCCAAAAAAAATTCATGAAAAGATACATTATTAGTAATAAAAAAATAAATTAGTTTTAAAAAACATAAATTTTGCTAAAATAATTAATAAAAAATTATTTTTAACTCAAAAAATTTCTACGTATCGAGAACAAAAGGTCTTAGGAGAGAAAATTTAAATTTTAAAAATTTAATCTTTCAATATTTTTAATATTAAAAATTATTATTTTAGTAAACTACTAATACTTAGTCCCCAATAGACCAAACTTGAGGGTATTGGGTTAGCCAAACTACTGATACTTAGTCCCTTCAACCACATCTATTGTCGAATCCACATAAGTTTGTCATCCACCCTCGACCCTTGTGCGCAAATCACTCCACTTACATCTCTTGTGAAGTTTCTCGAACCTTGAAGTTTCTCGTATGCTTTTGACCCCTTGGCTCTCCTTAGTCATCCTTCGCGTTTTTGCTTAAATAGATATATTCCTCTGACTTACCATACTTTGATATTCCTCATCTCTCTCCTTGAAGTTTTCTAATTTAAGCTCCCTCGTATACACTTTGACCCCTCGGCTCCTCCTTAGTTATCCTTCGCATTTTTGCTTAAATAGATACATTTCTTGACTTGACATACTTTGATATTCCTCATCTCCCTCGAATGCATCATCCTACTCCAATCTCACGAACCTCAAGTTATCAAATCATCACAACTGTTGGTCATGCCAAGTCATCTTGTATATCTAATAGGCCTTACACAACTTAGCACACAAATTAGATAATCACAAATATAACTTGAACCATTTATCAATCTTATCAAAACCCTTAACAATCTAAATGCGAGACAAAAGAGATAAGGTTCAAATTACAACACACTGCAAGAGATTTTATAACTTAAGAATGTTATCCATTTGATGGACCTCCATGAACGCTTCTCAATTTATCTTAAAAAATTTTCATGAAATTTTCATGAGACCGGATCGATCACCTCCCGGATTAATTAGTTCGAAGAGATTAATACCTAGATTAAAAAAAAAGATGAGAAGGGTCCATGCACATGCACATCCACATAAGGTACACAGTACTTGCGACTGCAGTCAAACAAACAAGAGATAAGCTAAGGGGAGAGGGGTCTTCCTATCTTCGTGTACTTTGAGCCTCAATCCACCAACTAAAAGACTTGACAAAACCCTCCAAACAACCTCGTAGAAAGGAAGCAAAGGGGCAGCCATGAGATAAGGTAAGCCAAATAAATCATTTATTACCGAATTAGCCTTCATCACCACCTTCACAAGCTATAACTAAGACAAAATCTTCACTAGAAAACCCATTGGCCATGACTAAGACAACAAAATGGTCATCTGATCCTCCACATTCAAGAAACCAGGGAATAAAGGAACGAAGGATGTAAGCAAGAGGCTCCTATGGGGGCTCAAATTGGTTCCACATAGCTCAACTAGATAATTGAAATTGTCAAAAAATAAAAAAAATAAAAAAATAAAAATAAAACAGTGATCTAGATCTAAGCAATCTTAGAAAATCAAGTAATAACTATTCAATCTATCTTAATAAAAATAATCAATTAATCGAACTCAACTACAATGGGTCGACTATCAAAGCAACCATCAAATTAGAGCTTCAAAATTCAATCAAGTTCAATTGAATATACAGTTACAGTGGAGACCCATTCCGATCTGATCTAACTTGACCAATTTGAATGAATAAAATTACAAAGTGATTCTCAAATTCTCCAAATTAAGGTCAAATACTCATCTTCAAAATTTCCCATAGAATCTAAATAAGTTCATATTAAAATCATCTTGAATCTCAACCAATAAGGTGATATAAGTAATAAGTCTTTACGACTCATGCCTCGATTTCAACAATTTTCACACTCGAAAAACTACTCCAAATCATAGACTTTGATCTCAATTTGATGTTGAAGAGATTCAAATCAACCTACCAAAACGCTCAAATTTGAACCCTTGAGCACGTCATGCAAATGCTCATTGTGATACAAATCTGGAGCTTCTCAACAGATCATGCACCACTACTTTAACTTAAAATCGAAATTTAACTCATAAATTGAAAATTCTCTAATTTATTTTGAGATAATCAGTGAGACAGATTGATGTTTAACAGAAATTTAAAAACTCACTTATAATAAAGCCCCATAAGGAATGACTTTTATGTAGATCTTTCATCTATTTATAATGATCCTAAATTGGTTGGAAAACTACAAGATATACTATAACAATTCATCTTAACACATGGCAAATTGTAACTAGACGAGCACTTTTGAGGTCTATGAAAAAGGAATCAAAGCGATATGAAAATTGACATTCTGAATATAACATTCACATCAATTATCCTAAATTAAATTTTTACCTTAAAATTTACATTTTACATACAAAGAGACCTTTGCATCAGCTACCCTACTTATTCCCTAAATATACATTTCATGCATAGTAATTCTCTAAATTTAGGGAATGGAATTCATTTCCTAAACATTAAAATAGTATTTCTCTCTCCTCCCTCTAATAATAAAAGTATTTCTCTCCCCTTCATATAATAATAAAAAACAGAGGAAAGAGAAAAAAATAATAAAAAAATAAATATAGGGTAAATTATAGAGAAGTTGATGCATTGTGTAATAAAAAGTAGATATCCAAATTTAATAAAGTAACTTTTTTACCCTAAATTTTAGATTTTGAATGAGGAATATGATGTCCATGCTCTAAGACATTACACTACAGTTCTCTACAGTGAGCTGGTAACAACATATCACCACTTGGAACATATAATCTAAATTCATCTAACTTGCATAATACTCCATCTCAAACCCATGTAGCTTAAAATATCTGTCACCCCGTGCAACCTAATTGCACCTGAACTCTTGCGCTGCCAAGATTAATCCAACATTCATTTTCCCTCTAATTATCTACTCCTCTTTTCAATCAAACTCAATAGACTTCCACCAGACCTAACCTAATCCCCACCAACTTCTATGATAACATGATTTCTACTCAAAGTTCTCCATTCAGGATGGAGCTATAGTAAAATTATATATTTTAGTTTGACTATAACAAACTACTATGACAATCCTACAAGTAATATAGGGGAAAATTTACAAAAAAAAAATGAAGGAAATGGTTCTGACATGCATCACTAGCAAAAAAACATGCACCCTGTAAGGATCTGACAATATAGATGGGCAGGAAAAATCGAAACAAGGAAAAGACAGTCAATTCATTAATTTTCATCCAGCTTATGAATTCATCAGCTAGTTTATCTAATCATCACAATTTGCGTGGGGAAACCCCTCTGAACATGCTCAAGCACATTGTATCTTAATATACTAAAGAAGCAAAAAATGGGCTGCACAGCTGCACTTACAAAATGAGTTTGAAGAGCAGCAGATTCAGCACATTTAGCACACTTGTTTTTGCATCTACCAAAAAATAATTCAGATTCAAGCATATAATTTTGCAAGGTCATCAGCATATGCTTTCCTTATAACTTCTCTTTTGAGTTTTAGTGCAGCAGTGACAAGACCGGACTCAGGAGTCCATGGTTCAGAAATCAACTTGATCTTAGCTGGGATCTCAAATTTCTCCAATCGTGCTTGTTTGGCGGCCTGTCAAATGAACAACCTAGCATCAGTTAATCGATCCTAAGATCATAACTATTTTATAAAACATGAACTTGTCTAAAACTTAAAATCCAAGTTGCCACATATCAGAATTTGAAGTTTCAGATGTCATTTGATAATGATTGGGTTGGCTTTCATCTGGCGGATATTTGCAAACTTAAGTATCATACAATAAGCTTTAAAAAGTCAATATGAAAAAGAAAACAATTATTTTCAATTCTAAACATGAACCAAAACTTTTGAGGATTGGTTCTAGAAGCATACGATTCTAAGAAAGAATGCCTTCACAAAATTGTTTACTTATTTATGGCAAGAAAGGAATCCAAGAGGATCTAGCAAAATTGTTTGCTAGCATCTGGATGATGCTGTACTTAAAATGACTCGAAGTGCTAAAGAAATATTTTCACAGAGGATCTAACAATTATGAATGCTAGCAAGACGAACTCACATATTCATTCATGAGGCATACACAAAGGACATTTTTTCTGGTCTTCAACTAATATCATCTAAAGATAATTTTAACAAATAAGGGATACCTTAAATAATGATTCTTGCACTTGTTTCACAGTTTCCTCCTTTTGGCACAATTCCACAAGATCACTGTAACTAATTTCTGCTTTCGAAGCCCATTGTTCCAAAGCCTGTTGTGCGGCAACAACAAGTGCAACACAATACGCGTGAAAAGGATCAGCATGCACCATGATGTTGTCCACATAGGGGCTTTGAATCAAAGCTGCCTCAACCTATGAAATAAAAAATTAGTCAGCTAAACCAAGAAAAAGAAAAGATAAATAGACATGCATTTTCCTACCTTTCCAAGAGAGACATATTCACCATGCTGAAGTTTCACTATGTCCTTTTTACGATCAATGATCTCTAGACAACCATCCAGATGGAACCTTCCAATGTCACCAGTGTAAAACCATCGCATACCTCTCTCATCAACCTTTTTTAGGATGAAAAATAAGATAACCAATAGGTTCAAAAATAATGCAACTTAAAACAAGATGAAATACTGCAATTTAGCAACCTTGTAGACTTCATTTGTTTTCTCCTCATTCTTGAAGTACCCAGGAGTAACATTTGGACCCCCAATAACAATCTCCCCTCTAGGCATTGGTGAATCTGTGATTAGATATCCACCTTCGGCCCAGTCAATTAACTAATACAAAAAGATAATTTACTGTAAGTTGGATCAAAAATTAAAAAACACTCATTTGCACATTGGTATATCTCATAAGACTATAGCATAAAATACTACTCTAATCTTCTAATGATGACAATGCAAAAGAAAAATAATGGATAGACTTGTAACATCGGGTCCAAGAAATTTGTGTCTGCACCATCAAATAGAATTTGATGCGCTACAGAGGAATCAAATTTCTGGCAAGAATATGAAGTATTAATATTAGAGATCTCAATAAAATACTAACTTGGTTCAATTTGGCTGCAAAAGATGTCATGGTAGCAGCTTTTTTCTGAATGTCAGAAATCCCTCGTGGTAAAAAAAAATCATTGTTCGAGTGCTTTTACATTTACTAATAAAATTCTCCAATAATCAGATGATAGTAAAGTTGTAATTATGGTTTGAAGGATAACCATCCATGCACATCAATATTAAAGCAAGCTAAGAGTTGAAATGAAATATAAAATATATAAACAAGAACAGGAAACAAATTTAACAAGGAATAATTGAAGGTGTTAAATAGCTATATGGAACAGAATATAAACAAGAAAACAGCATTAACACATTTCATAAGCATAGCAGATTTTGATGAAAGAGATTTGCATAAATAAATGTCATGAGTATAGGTTTCATCATTTTGGCAATTCCTAGAAACTATATTATCTTGGAATTGCAACCATATATCTTGGTTAGTCTCACCATCTCATGATTAAATATATGAATTGCAAGAATTCACTGATCTACATGAAAATAAGCAAGCAAAGTGTACCTAATGTTTCACTTCTAAAATTGAAAGAGAACATTCTTCTACCTTCACATATGAACATGGTAGCGGAGCACCAACACGCCCAACAGATGTGTCATCATATTCTGAAAATGTTCCACCGGCACAAGTTTCAGTCAGACCATACCCTTGCCCTATAGGTGACCTGGAAATCTTTCACAAGATCAATAACACATGCAATGACCAAAGGAAACAAACTACATGCATCACAACATGATGAGGCAGCAAGCATCATGAATTGCAGGGTCAAGTTAATTAACACCAAAAAAATTGCAACTGGTTTCTAGTACATTATATATATAATAAAATGGGGATGACTAGAGACACTAAAACAATTACCACTTGAACATCATGAACGAACAACATCAGTACCGTAGCAAAAAATAGAACAATTGAGTTTGATTTAAACAATTTACCAAAATAAATAGCAAAAATGAAAAATGAGTGTTTGTTGTTCAATTATCACGCAAGTCAAGAACAAATACTTTTTCTTATTGTTCACTCACTTAACTAATTGATTCACATATTAAACAGTGTGAATTGATTTGCTAATTTATCTGTTAAGCAGCAATATTGCTGAGTTAGTATTAATGTATAAAATTAATATAATGATTTGAAATATGATTTCATGATGATGTCAAATATAATTATGATCTACAAACTATATTAAGGCTCCAAAATAAGGAGATTATGTTTGAACCATAGTCAAGAATTGAGAACCAAAAAACAGTTGACGAAAGAGAGATCTAAAGGTGCATCATTTGAGAGATCTGAATGCTTGACATTCAACAATATTTTGAGAAATAATTTGCATAAACACTTATAGAAGCTCAAATACTAGCATAAAAGTTCACTTTATTGAGAAAAATAATGAAATATTTTTTTACTTGAGACATATTAATAAATCTTTGGGTGTTGGGGTTCTCATTGTTTGCAATGTTAAGCAGCCTTTATCAATCTAGGGAAATGGCTGTGGAAAGATTCCAGCAGCCCTCTTTGAATTGTGATCACCAGATCTCTCATTGATAAGTTTTCCCATGTTACATTATATAGGAAGGCTTGATAATCCATCAATCTCCCTTGTTGTGATGATGAGTTTTTTGTTGATGTGATTAATGTTCAACTAGTGTGGAATCAAGTGTAGATCTTAGTATAGTCTTTGTTTTTTATTTGAAGGAATGTAGTGATATCTTTGGGGGTAAATTGGTTGTGTATTGGAGGTTTTCCTTGTATATCATTGCCTATGCATCATTTTAATAGGATAACCAATGAATTTAAAGATTAAAAAATGTCTTGTTTTGTAAAGGCTATACATTGATGTTTCAATGGTTGAAATGAGGGAGAAAATTCAAGATTGAGCTAAAAACACGAGGGAATGCTAGCTGATGATGT
Organism: Kaempferia parviflora; assembly: GCA_037177295.1. NCBI lineage: Eukaryota > Viridiplantae > Streptophyta > Magnoliopsida > Zingiberales > Zingiberaceae > Kaempferia > Kaempferia parviflora. Next base: position 4,564,496 of record JBAMIE010000041.1, on the reverse strand, counting down.
TCTTTCCATTTTTGTTACATGTTATCAACTAGAATTATAGATATGGGGATAATCTTCGGAGGAATTTATTTCCAAAAATGGCTTATATGACATTATTCATCAATAGTCGTCCATTATATTGCTTTACCTTTAAAGTTTAATCTTTCTTGGCAATCAGGTTGAGGAAGCTGACCATTCGAGACATACCAAGTGGAGGGACGGATCAATGAAGCTGACTAAAGGATAAGTTGGACCAAGGAATTAAATCTCGAGTCGTGCCACCCGAAACGAACAGTTTTTTATGTTCCGACTGGACCAGCACCAGCACCACACGTGCAACAATTCCACGTTCAACGTTGCAAGTGTCACTCGCACGCAACAGAAGGAAGAAGGAATCAATTTGGGAATGAAGACTTACCCGGAAACGAAAGATTGCCTCAACGAGGCGAAGGGGAAGAAGGCAAAATTGGGGAATACACGAGGAGAGGAGAGGAGTAGGGTTTTATTAAACCGTTAAATTATATATATAGTTTTTAATTAATTATTATATAAATTATAATTATATATTATATAAATTAGTAATTACTTAAATAAACTGTTAATTAATTAATATAATTATAATATATAATTTTATATTTTATTATTTTTATTTAAAATATAAAAAAATATAGTTATACAATTTAAAATAATTTTAAAATCAAACTTTAAATTATTTTTTAAAATTAAAAATCGATTAAAATTTTATAAATAATTCTAAAAATTAATTGTTAAAAAATTAAAAAATATGTAAATTTTAAAATAAATTCGATTTTAGAATGCAATATATATATATATACTATAATTATATAAATATATATTAAATAAATAATTTATATAATTATTATATATAAACTAGGATTAATTTACATAATTATTATACATAATAAATTTTTTTATCTTAGAATCAATTTGATTTGAGATTGGAAACATGAATATTAACATACTTAACTCTCTACTTTTAGATTCTTCCTTCCTAAACATATGAAATACATATTTTTATTGGAAGTTTTGAAAAAAGTATGCTGTCAAGTTACACTAAATTAACATACAACTTATTTTTAAATTATATATATAGAGAGAGAGAGAGAGAGACCGAGGGAGGCGCCTTCCCGAATCGGCACAGCACAATACAATACCGAAATTGTATCATTCCGATTTGGACCGAAACCTCGACACGGGTTGAGATTTTAAACCTTGAGTTGGACAAAGTGTCAAGCCAATGGCATTTGTTCATGTCGATAAGACTAATCAAGGGAGGTAGGTTTAGTAACTACTGGATTAGCAAGCGAAAAGGTCTTGCAAACTAAATGAATCAAACAAAGTTTTTATATAGGTTTATTTTTCGTTATGAAAACTATTACCTAACTTACATCCTTACCAAATGAACACAAGAATAGTGATTCAATGTCTGTGTTTCTTCGAATCAAACTAATTGAATGCTTATTTAGTTTCTTAGGAATAGTTATTTTATTTATGTTTGTTCCATTACATCAATCAAACTTACCATAAATGTTCTGACTTTTCTTCTGAATGATTTTGTATATTTCACTCCATTTATTCAACCACAGCCTACGCAGTTAGCACCATCTTATTAATATACAATTGAGACAAAATCAAATATCATAACCCAGATTAGTTCCAAACAAGGATGAAAGATATGGTGTGAATCATAGTCAAGATTTGAGATAGGAAAATACGTGACCAAAGAGAGAGATCCAATGGTGCACCATTTGAGACATCTACACACTTAGCATTAAACAATATTTTGAGAAATAGTTTGCATGAACTTATATAAGCTCAAATAATGGCATAAAAGTTCAGTTCATTGAGAAATAGAATGAAATAGTATACTGACCCGAGACATATGTTAATAAAACTTTGAGTATCACCAGATAAAGGAGCCCCACCAGAGAGAAGGAAGCGTATGCGACCTCCTAATATAGATCGAACCTTTTTGAAGACAAGAAGATCCCATGCAACCTTCTCAAAACCCCATGCACCCATCCAACTACCATTAATGGCTGCCAACCTACGACCATATGCCAGATCAAAAAGCTTCTTGGATAACCCTCCCGTAGTATCTACCTGAAGTCAAGTAGTAGGATTATATTGCATTATGATTCATCACACAAAATCATGTCAATAAACTGAAGATATCTAATGCATGAAAATTCTAATACCTTTTTCCGTACACCATCACGGACACGATCAAGGATGGCAGGCACCGCAGTCATTAGTGTAGGTCTCAACTCTGAAGAATCTCCTTTTGTTCCTGCCTTTATTTTGTTAGATGTGTCTGTTAGAGTCAAAGGTGACCCATAGCCAATAGAACTTCCTGCTGCAACCATAACATTCTGCATAGAACATCTAAGAATGTATTAAGATAACTAAAAAAATGATATGATGTTAGGATGAAAATAAGCGTAAATCTAGAGGTACATAAATTTGAAGCCCCTTACCTCAGCAGCCAACTCAAGAATATGGGCAAGTGGAAGGTATGCCATGTAAATATCTTTAGTGCCAAGTTTTGGGACAATAGTAATAACAGCCGAAACTGTTGCTAGAAGGTTACCATGGGTCATCATCACGCCCTGGGATTAAAAAGTTAACAAAATTACAATGAAAACGGCACAAGGATAACTAGAGGAAATAAATTTAATTATCAACAATTGTTGTTGTTTAAGTTACAAGGATTTGACATGGATCAGCATCACCAAGTATTATGTGATATAAGTCAATAAGTGTATTACATGATCAGCTAATTGACTTAATTATATAGAAATATGATTTTTTTTAGCCCTTCAAAATTAATTAGAGAGTTGGCAAACTTAGAAAAGAATACAAATTCGCTAAGTTGGATTAGTTTGGCATTTAACAGTCTGATCCCTACTGATTTCTGGGACACATTTCTAAAATCCTTTCAAATGTTGGGAGAACAAAACAACGGAGATTATATTTGATTAGATTGTGGGAGAAACTGATAGAGTCAGAAATATTAGAAGGATTTGACTGATTGTACCAATTTGGGAGCAAAGAGAAGCTATGAAGATGTCACTGCTTCACTAGGACATCCACCATAGTTGCCAAGGACAAGTTATCAATGATGAGGAGATTGCTAGTTTGCAGTCTGCAGAAAAAGAGGTGGAAAGACAACCAGAACGTCATGCAATTGCAGATTGCACGTTCAGTGGAATGGGGGTCGGGAATGATTGGGAAGGAGTTTGTTGTCGTAATTAATACTTTTTAATAGTTATACTTGCTAATAGTTTAACACTTTAATTCCTAATAATTGCATATTTATTATCTATTTCATTATTGTAAACTAATTAACTTAATAAGATCAGCTTACTTAGGTTAGATTCAATTTAGTTAAATCAGATCTAATTACTATCAAATTAAATGTGACTTAATTTAATTAACCTAATTTCATAAACTAAAATCAGATTTTATTAAACTCAGATTAAATCATACTTATATTAACAAATTTAAGATTATCTATGTATTAAAATTCAGATTTAATTTATTAAATGAAATTAGATTAGACCAAATTTCTTTTAACTAACTTTGTTCAATTTATTTATTTAAAATCACATTTAGTTAAATCAGATTTGAACACATCAGAACATATTAAATTTAATTCATTATGATTTAACCAAAAAAAAATCATTAAGATCATATTTAATAAAATTTATCTAGTCGAACCAGATTCAATTAAATCTCTTATTAAAGTTAATTAACTCAGTTAAAAAAATTTAACCAGAATCAGACTTCAAGAAAATCATATTAAATCAGCTATAACTTAATCAGATGAAAATTAATCATTAATGTTATTTATTTAAAAGTAAGATGTAATTTAATCTGAATAAATTTAAGTCCAATTAAATCAGAAACAGATTGAATATTTAGTTTCAAGGTTTAAAATCTCAAATCATACAAGAGTTTTTCATATTTAACTGGAACGATAGATTTCAGTGTCATATGTGGCATGCTAGTACCATTACTTATTTAATTGAATTATTAAATTTACTTGAATACAAGCTATAATTTTAAATTAAATTTTTATTATAATTTATTATTTACTTAGTAATTAATTAGATTGCTAATAAATAATGCATAATCTTTTTTAATTTGTTATCTTCTTTTTTATAATTAATTATTTACATATGTTTTAGTATTTAACTGGAACAATAGATTTCTACAACCAATTAAAAATTAAAATTATAAAACTGGGGTTCCACTCAAACAATCAAATTAAAAAAATTATATTTAATTTTTTGAAAAAATCAAATTGGAATCTGATTTTTTGTATATCTTCAAATTGAATTAGATGGAGTTTTAAAAACTAATTTGATACAAGCAGTGCACACCTAACTATTTTTCAATGATGTTTCAATGAAATAAATTAAAATAATATAAATTTAATTAATTAATTTCTTAACTTAATTAATACATTTTATTTAATCAAAATGTGGTGTTGAATTATAGTGGTTCCTTGTCGCTCAAACTAACGCTAAGAGAATAGAAGCTCGACACTAATCTCTTCGAACTCTAGTTGTCCCATATCATTCTCACACGATATCTCTTAATCTCTCCTACTGCATTTTAAATTATTTTCAAATTTTTTAATTAACTAACTAAGCAAAATCAACATCTTAAGGTCGAGTGAAAGTTCATTTAGGGTTAAGTAAAGTTTATCAAGTAGACCTAATAATTAGGATCAAATGAGTTTAAACCAAACCTGATTTTAATTTAAATATTTAAAATTCAACCAAGTTTACGTATATATAAATATATCTAATACTACTAGTTTAATCTTAGGGGTGGAATGAGAAAGGAGAAAAAGTTAAAAAATTAGAGAAAGTGAAGGAAAAATGAACAGCTTATAAGGAATTATATATTTGTAAAAGCGAAAAGAGAAAAAGTTAAAAAAATATGTAATAGCTAAGAAAGTTATAAATAAAGCAAAAAATGAAACTTTTAAATGGCTATATCGAAAATTGAATACAAAAGAAGAGTAACGAGACATTGTGAGAGAAATGAAGACACAAGATCTTATCCAAATAAAATACATTAAAAAAATGAATACAATAGAGAGCTAATAAACGATAGAGAAATAAAAGAATGAAAAAGGTATTTTCATTAATTTTTTAATAAAGATTCAGTGACCAACTTAACTTAGGTAATTTAAGTAGATCAAATGAGTATAAAAATTTAAACTTTTATAATTTAAACTTCAGAAGTAGAACAAGCTTTAAATGAGATGCACGATGGAAAAGCCATTGCACCATGTGATACCGATAAAGGTATGGAAGTGTCAAGGAAAACAAGGTATTGAATGGCTTACAAAATTATTTAACATGATATTGAAAACGAAAAAAATACATGATCAATGGTGGGTATGTACTCTAGTTCTCTTGTATAAGAACAAGAGAGACGTACAAAATTGTGCAAACTATAGAGGTACTAAACTAATAAGTCATACCATGAAACTTAGGAAAAGAGCAATAGCAATAAAAAAAATTAAGACCACAGTGACCAAAATTAATTTGAGTTAAATAGAAGCTATACATCTTTGAGTTAATAGTGACCACAGTGGATTTAAGGCAACACATAGTTATGGTTTAGGGTGGGAGTATTGTTTTTTGTAAGAAAGATAACTCCTCCAGAGTAACAATTGTGCAGCAAAAAAAATATAGCTAGAACTACAAGTTACATATATATCTAGAAATAAACAGTGAAATTTGATAAAATAGAGTGAAATACTAACGAACCTTTGGTAGACCAGTACTTCCGCTGGTATACATTATCACTGCAAGGTCTGAAGAAAGCGGTAGATCCGCATCAATAGACTTTTTCGTACCCATAGTCTCTACTTCAATAAATGAGGCGACGGTCCAACTGGTAATCTTCTTAGCCAAGGAAACCTCACTAGCATCCTCATCAATACAAATGACCCGTTTTACAGAGTCAAGCTGTCCACTTATGGCAATCAATTTTTTCAGTTCCTTATTTCCACAGATCACTGTTGTGACCTCTGTCTGAATCAATCACAAAAGGCAATAATTAGATATTGTTCCAGCAGAAATTTAGAAAGGCAGAAGGAAATTTCAAAGTAAAGCTGAAAAGAAACAGAACATCAAATAGTAGTTGTAGGAATAAAATACATGTCAGATATATAAAGCAATGACTACGTAAGTAAGGGATCTTAGAAGATCTCATGCTTTAGTGGGTTTGAAGATCAGCTTTCGTTGTCAGTTAGAAAATTTCCACGCTATCAAAATTCTTGTAATATATTGAGGTATTATACTACAATTAATGATTTTAAAAGCAACAGTGTATCAGAAACCTAAACAAGACAGGATTATTATCAAGAAGCATGGACGTTATCTCAATCCCATATGATACAGGAAGAACAGAAACAAATACTGTGAGTGATAAATAAGAATGCCAATCTAATGGAATCATGTAAGTTATAATATACATAACTTAGACTTTCCTAGGTTCCATTACCATCCCCAAGACTCTGCGATCCTGATTTATAGACAATATAATTCTTCATAAGACTTGAAAAGATAATTTAAAAAAAAAACTACCAAAACAAAAACAGATAAGTAAATATTTGATTAACTTAATTTGTCAATCTACAATTTCATTAATACAATATTATTATTATTATTATCTTTTATAGATTGATCGATATTGGTATAGTAGAACTCATACACTTTAAGTTGCTACATCCCTAAAAATACTTATCTAAACCAAGGCTCAAAATGCTGAAGATTCAATTTTTGACTAGAACGATTTTGTTTTCATATGATGTTGACATTGTTAGTCAGAGTGGAACGGCTAAAGGGGGTGAATAGCCACAAACAGATGTTCCTATATATAGTGCTACTGATAAATTGGAAATGGAGATGGAAGGAGAAAGGAAATGAAGAAGCACAAGAAAATGAAATAACTATATACTGCATTCGGATTTTGTGTTCCATCTAAAATCATACAATTATGGCATCAACTTGTATGAACACAAATTAAAAAATAAATATACCAACCTTAATTCATCTTGACTTAATTGTAGCATATCGAAGGGCATTAAATGTTGGCACAACAAAATATTCATCAACATGATTGACAAAGTGACATGAGAGATGTTATCTGTGTTGAGTAGTATCAGAAAAATGTCATCTGGCACGGTACCAAACTTTAAACCATAATCTCAACTAAAATTAACTTGAACAATAGGATGTCCAAATCTAACACCTGTTGCAGGTTCTCTGAGTAAATTGTCTCATCCTCACAAAATGAAAGAAATTAGTTGGTATTTGTTAGAGGATAGAAGGCAAAGAGAGAACATGTTAATTATAATTTGAAACCTAAGAGGAGATACATGACAATTCTCTACCATTTGAATGGGGATATTGTTGCTATGTTGGAAGCTAGTTATGATGGACATGAACAAAATTACCTTGATAATATTTGCACATTAAAGAAAGTAAACTTAGAAAAGATTGTTAATAAGTCTATACAAGAAGGCAAAGAAGAGATAATGCAGCACAAGAAGAGGGATGTATGGGGTAAAAATCTGAAATTTAGTTTAATGATGATGAAATGGCCCTAGAAATTTTAGATATCACACCTAAAGGATCCTAAACGACATACCCTTGGGAAAATTGTATCACAAATCTTGAAGCTTAAGCTTTCACATATTTGCACTCTTATTTTTTGATATTGCAATGATACAACAAAATTATTTATAATAATAAATGGGCTCTTATAGCAGAGGAAAGAAAACATAAATGACTCCTAAATTGACTCTTAAGATTGCTTACGAACAATAGAGCATTTTGACCAAATTAAAAAGTCTAAACTTTTCACTCTTCGATTTCCAAAACTTTGGATTTTCAAACAAAGACTACTTTCCTTTCCAAATAGGCTCATCATTATTCAAACTATGTCAAATTAAAAATTGAGCTTTGGAATCTTTGCTTCTACGCTTAAATTTATTGAAAAGACTAATAATTGCCTCCGTCAACTATCTCAACCAAGAAAAAAAAATTCATCCTTTGGCGAGTTAAAACATGAATTTTTTTAGAATGTAGTTCACGTACATTTACAAAATGATCGTGCCTTCCATTTGACAATATATTTAAGAAAACCACCTTTATAGGAACAATCGCATGGTCGATTCTTCTTTCAATCTCTTCATGTTCACAGTATGAGGTATGGTCATCAAATGTTAATAATATCTATTTTTGCTATGTTTGTTGGTCAATCAAGTATACAAGTATTAGACTTTATTTTCTTTAGAATCTTATAAGGATCAGTTTTCTTTAAGTTTCTTGCAAATCCTTTTAGGTTAACCTTCAAGCCTGAAACATAACCATATCACCATTCTTAAGTTCAATATGCGTCCTAAATCTTTTTGTTATTTTGTTTCATCTTCATGTTCCACTCCAATACGTACACCACCCTTTTCAAGACAATTATAAGTCATACGGTGTGTTTGGCAACCGATACTTGAAGCATTTAGCCATTTACTATCCTTCAAACAAGCATTTGCTACCCTTGATTTTAGGTTTAAGTAATTGTAAATGCAGTTTAGAGTCATTATGTCAATTAAATGTATTGATAGGTCCAACTCTCACTTGATGGTTTGTTTCATGTAACCTTTTTTACAGCTAACCAACTACTGTTGAAAAACTAACTTAAAACTTTTGTCAACCACATCAAAACAATCTAAGCAAATTCAACCATTTAGATTATGATTACACCAATAATGAAACTTAGTTTATCCTCCACTAAGAAATTGGTGTCTTATTCATGATCATGTACTTGTAATTTTTAAGATTTATTCATTTTTTAATATCTTTTATTATCTCATTTATTATACAAGCTTTTTTTTTCTTGCTAATTTATATCCACAAATCCTTCTAATCCAATATGACAGTTTTCAAGCATTTGAGATCAATATTGAAATGATATTGGAGGACATGCTTTCTAATAATTAAAGAATTTATTTGATTTGATTTATTCAAAACTAGTTCAAATGAACATCAATTTTAATTTTGCTACAACATAGATTGCATATAGGGATCATATAAATCATATCACATTTTGTCCTATGATATTTCGTTCTACCACCTCGTCAAGAGCTATGTCCTGTATATTGAAGCCAACCACATATGAGGATCACCTGAGCTATATATCATGTATGGATTTCTGAAACAACAAAAACCAATGTTGATAACAATTAATGGCAACCTTGCTCAATAATAGTCAAGGATTTTATTTGATTTTGTTCAATCACTGTTTGAGTAGACAAGAACATTTTCTTTTGGAAGTCTGCATATGTAGCAACAGAAACTGCAAAAATGGCAACATAGACTACATATGCTACACATACATTGTCTGATCTTGTATGTTGAATCCAACTTCAGATAGTGATTGCATAAGCTTTATGTGGTGTAGTTGCCTATTGTATACACTTAGGCTCTTTTCAAAACCATGACGAAAAGTTTTAGCTATCTATCCAACAAATTATATTGATTTTAAAAAATACTCTTGGCCAAATAATTATTCTTCAGATCAAAATATTAACACAGAAGATAGAAGAGAACATTTAACTAAAATCTACTCTGAAGAAGTACAAAAGGCAAATAGAATCTCAAAAGAGCATTACCAATGATTACTGCACATCAGCATGATAATCAAATAGATAGTGAATAACTCTGTAATGGGAACATTTTGAAAAATCAAACCTCATTTAACGAGTGACAAAGAGCCTCCTCCCCCAACGAAGCATATATAGTAACAACTGTAATATTCTGCCTAAAGCAAGCCTGTTTAATATAAAATTCAACTATATTAGGATTGCTGATGGATGACTCTCAGAAGAAAATGACCAGAGAAATAGATTCTCTTGTCATTTTTAAATTTTACAAGTGAAATTAGTATGGATTAAAATATCATAACTATTCATGTATTGGAGCGTGAATCAGAAACTCAAAACCTAAGTGTGTTTGCATTAAATAAGCATGTTAATCTCATACCTAAACTTATTAGCTTCAGTTTCACTATTTGTTATATTGGTAAATTACATATTGATGTATATTCTTATAATCTAGATAATCCAAAATGAACCCTCCATTTAGTCAAAAAGTAATCTTATAAGGCACCACTGGCAAAAAAAAAAAAAAAGAATCAGAAAATAAATTGTGGTAACTGAACATGTCAGCATGGTAAATGGTAAGAAGGGTGGGGGTGAGGGAAAGTGACAAAAATGTACATGAGTGTTTAGGTTACATAATTTTGGGTCTCCATATA
>JBAMIE010000041.1:4462436-4483467 GCA_037177295.1 Kaempferia parviflora | reverse complement strand
TTTTCTTAGGAATTGTAACCTTATGACAGCTATTTAGTTTATTAACTTAGAAATTCTATTTCATGAACATGCTATGCATTTGATTATATGTTTCCCTAAATTTCTAGTAATATATTAAGAATGTTAGAAATGTTTCTTTTATATGTTGATTGTTTATGTATTCCGCAAAATTTTCCATGAAAATCCATGTAAGTAATAGTGCAAGACAAGCAAAGTAACCCCGCCCTGGGTAGCAGATAAGGGCGGGCGTTACAAGTAAAGTCGATCTTAAAGAAGTTCAAGATACACAAACTAGCATCAAATCCTTGATGGAAATTGATCAGGAACCATAAGATGTTGTGGATTATGATTATGTTACACCACATGATGATGTGGAATAACAACCTATTCAAGTAGAACAAGCTCTGCAAGGATCTGATAGGATCCATCGTCAACCTCAAAGATATTCTTTTCTCTTGTCTGACCATGGTGATGTAGTGCTTGTTGGTCTCAACAAGCCTACATCCTATCAGGAAGCTGTGATGAATACAGACTCTGAGAAATGACTAGAGGCCATGAGATCTAAAATGAAATCTATGTACACTAACCAAGTTTGGACTTTGGTTGATCCACCTGAAGGGATCAAATCCATTGGGTGTAAGTAGGTGATGAATCATTTATTTAGCATATGATTTGGTTGATTTTTGGTTCATTATCAAGTTAATTTTGTTTGGATATTGATACACTTGGCCATATTTGTGATTTTTAGAATTTATTAGGTTTAATGCTAATTTTCCTTGTATTTCATGGTTAATTATTCATTATTTGAATGTGACCTTGTAGGATGATAGACTCAAGTTGACCAAACCAAGTCAAGATTGGGCTTATGTCATCGATTGGAGGAGGATTTGACCCTAATCGATTTGACACGACTCCAAATAAATCCAATGGATTCAACCTGAGCTCGACCACTTCCACCAAATCCTAATTCTTACTGAACCAGACCCAAATTGGAGTTGAACCTAATGGAATTCCAAATAAATCCTGTTCAAGTGAACCGGGTATAAATACTCCCTTCTTCGCGGATGAACAGTGACAACGCACTATTCATCCGCGACGCAGCTCTTCGTTCCAGCGATCGCGCACGTGCGTCCCAGCGTCTTCTCCGATCAATTTCAACCCTCCTCATTGGCGATGAGTTCCTGAAGATTTGGCGACCTTCTTCTCGATTGAATCCTGCCGGAACAGTGTGGGAAATCTCAACCCTCTTCCTCTGCAGGATTCTCTCTGTTCTTGAAGAGTTCTTCTTGTGCAGTGAGTTTTCTACTCAGGTGAAGCTTTGCCGGCGTTCCAGCATTGCTCACGGAGATCTAGAGATGATGATTGAAGATTCCCATGGTTCACAGTAGATAGAATGAAGAGTTCTTCACCACCTGATAGCAATTTCTCGAGCAAAAAATAGAGCATCGAATTCTGATTTCTTTGAAGTGTTCTTCATAGAGATCGGATCGTTTGTGGCTGCGTTGATGATCTAGATCTTGTTTCTGATGTGATCTTCAAGAGTTCTTGGGATCAATTCACGTGTGACAGCGTGAAGATGAGGATTCGAGATTGATTATTGATAGAGCTGCTAGTTTAAGTTTTAATTCTGTTTTTAGATACTTTTAAATATGTTTTTAGGGCTTAATTTTGAATTTTATTTGTTCTAATCAGTTTTTAGATCATGTTTAGTTTAATCTTACAATTTACATTTCATTAGTGTAGTTTTCCTTCGAGCAATTTCTATTTTAATGAAGCTTGTGTTAAGTTAGTTAGATTCGAATTCTTGTTTCATTGCAATTTTAGGTTAGTTTTCATTTCGTGCTGAGTTAGGTTGTAGAATTTCTTTCGCATCAGTTTTTAGCATACCTCCCCCCCCTTTTATAAAGAGAAAACCCAAAAAGAGTCAAATTCTAGGTTAAACATTCATTATTAGTTCCTTTTGAGAGATCAACTTTGGGCCCCTATTCTACATCACTTTTCGTGTTTAGTTGAGAGTTTTCCATATTTTATATTAATTTGATCAGCTCATTTGTGACACATCATTGCGAGCGTATCAGTAGGTCTTTAAGAGAAAGATAGACATGGTTGTTAATATGCATACCTACAAAGGATAATTGGTTGCTAAAGGATTCAAGCAGATACATGGTTAGACTATGATGAAATATTTTCTCCAGTTACGATGCTTAAGTCAATTATTTTCAATTAATAGAAACAAATTCATTCAAGTCAATTATTTTCATAACTTAAAATAAATTCTAACTTTATCCTAACTCTCCCCCTTTGGTATTCATCAAAAAATAGTAGGGAGGTAAGTGAAAGCAAATAAAAAGTATAATAGTTGGTCTGGGTGAAAGTAATCATGACATATGATTTGTAAAAATAGTTTTAAAACCAAATATTTTTTAAAAGAACTCCCCCCGAACCTAAGATAGATGTAAAAATCATTTTAGCTATCTAACCTTTAGCTACTTGACTGACTATCGATAGGATAGTAGCTTTTCATTTGATTAGTCAAGTTAAGTTAAAAGTGTCCAATTTCAAATTAGTTCACTTAACTTGATTGCTATAAATGGGTATTTATAGCCCAGACTTGTATTGATGCACTAAAATAAGTATTCTTAAGTTCTAGCAGAACCCTAAGCATCTCACACCATTCTAGGTTTGGAATACACAAGCAAAGTAGATCTAGAGTGCTTGTGAGATGCTGGCTACCTAAATCTATAGGATCATGATTTCTAGGGTTTAGGCTTAAACTAAATCCAAGGAGTAACCATTTTAAAATCTAGAAAATTGGGGATTTTTAAAAATAAATTTTGCCTAGAATTAAAAAAATAAATGAAATGAAAAACAGGTTCATCCTATTCTATTGAACACGTTCCAATGGGATAGCAAAATGTATGACTGATAAATATAAACTGAATGTAAGTATCAAGTAATATATACAATGCCAAACAAGTGGAGAAACTAGTCAGTGGGAGGTGGTGGAGGAAAATGAATCCTATGTATGGCCTGGAGTATGGCCTGTAACTGCTCCTCAATCTGGGAGAATCTGACATCTACATGACCATAGATAGCAGTAAATCCCTCCACAATATGCTGCTCAAGCAGGGCAGAAGACTCCTCCAATCGAGTAATGCGGTCGTGTAGTGAAGAGGATGTAGAGGGTCCAGTCAGCTCCTCAAAAATGAACGTAGGCATGTCCTCTGTTTGTGTAAAAAGGTATCAGAAGGAAATTGGACAAGAGGATTTGTGGGGGCAGGTGGAACATCCTGTCTATCTGCAAGTGGAGCCTCCTCTTGAACAATAGCTAAAGGTCCCCCTCGTCGCCAGGCTAGCTCCCCCTGAGCAGTGACTATAACCTGGGCTAGGGCTAAGTGACACTGGCCTAGCTGAAGGTAATCACTCAGTGGGGTGAGGGAATCTGGGGACATCTCTATGCCTAGTGTGGAGAAGATGTAGGTAAGAATGTGGCGGTCAGACATATGCACCTTCTTCCTAGTCACTGTATGAGCTGCATGGATAATATTATGATACATATGAAGTGAAATATCTATGTCTAGCCTCTGGCATAATACATAAAGAAAGAATGAATATGATGGTCGCATGATAGTGACATCCCTAGAAGATATAGGTAGGATGCAAGCAGTAAGGACATGGTACAATACATAGTCCTGGACCCTAAGTGAGAGAGATCTGAAGTCAGTCAATAGAGGATCTCTCTCCTGCCCAAAGAAATACAGAAAGATGGTATCTAAGGTAATGTGGGCATAAGGATCACCATATGGTAGATCCCTAATAGGGTAACACAGGAATGGACAGATGGATGGTCTGAAATCAAAAGAGTCTTGTAAAAGTGAGGGAGAAAAAGGTATGTCTCTCCCTGCTACTCTCGTAGTGTATGTAGTAGCATCAACCCTTTCTAGGTTGTTATAGAATTGTTTGTAAAATTCTAAGTGTACTGCTTGGTTACAGTACACTAATCTGCCTAGTTGATAGTAATCAATAACCTCTATAATAGAAGGACAGAACCGTCTAAAAAAGACCTGATCTAGGTAATGGGTCCTAATGGGGTCATTATAAGTGCGTGATGAGAAGAGGACCCTATGCTACTCAGAAGGGAAAATAGGCCTAACAGGGGGTACTGGATCCTGAGCAGGAATATCCCTAAAGTTTTACAACAGTATATCATAGTAAATTGAAATAACCATAAATAATTACAATAACAATAAAAAGAATATGTAATGGAGTAAGATTAGTGAGTACCCAGCATCCATAGGGAAAGAAGGAAGATCAACAGGTCAGAGTGGTGAAAAACTATAGAGAAAATCGTGAGAAGGTGCCTTGGAGAAGAAGTTTGGCCGAACAGAATTCGTCTTCTGTTCGGCATATAACTCATGTTGAAGGTGCCTTCAACTGTGCTGGAGGCGCCTTACACCGCCACAGATGGCGCCTTCAGGCGTTCCTAAAGGCGCCTTCAGTTGCCTGGGCCGGATATTTCCCGCTCAGTTGGAGGCTTTCGAAGGCCTTTTTTTTTAATTTTAAAACATTAAGTTTCAATTTTAAAAAACTAAAAAAATTAATTTTGAAAAGCTAATTTTGAAAAACTAATTTTTGAAAAACTAAGGGGGCGTTTGGTTTCAATATTTTTCATTTTCATTTTCTGAAAAATGCGCGTTTTCCAGAAAATGATGTTTGGTTTATATTTTCCATCTCTATTTTCTAAAAAAATATATAGTATTTTCTGGAAAAATAGAGAATGTCAAAAAGTCATTTTCTATTTTCTAGAAAATGCGCCTTTTTCAGAAAATAAAAATAGAAAACATTTAAACCAAACGCCCCCTAAGTTTTTGAAAAACTAATTAGTTTTTCAAAAACTTTGGTTTACATATTTTCTATTTTCATTTTCTGAAAAATACGCATTTTCCAGGAAATAGAAAATGACTTTTTGACATTCTCTATTTTTTCATAAAATACTATACATTTTTTTAGAAAATAGAGATGAAAAATATAAACCAAACACTATTTTTTAGAAAATGCATATTTTTTAAAAAATGAAAATGAAAAATATTGAAGCCAAACGCCCCCTTAGTTTTTCAAAAATTTGGGGCGTTGGGTTGGCGCGTTTTCCATTTTCAATTTCAGGAAAATTTGCATTTTCTGAAAAATAGTGTTTGGTTTGAATTTTTCATATTTATTTTCTAGAAAAAGATATAAAATTTTCTAAAAAATAAAGAATTACAAATTATCATTTTCTATTTTCTAGAAAATGCGCATTTTCTAGAAAATAAAAATGGAAAATATGTAAACCAAACGCCTTAGGGGGCATTTGGTTTCAATATTTTCCATTTTCATTTTCTGAAAAATGTGCGTTTTCTAGAAAATAATGTTTGGTTTATATTTTCCATCTCTATTTTCTAAAAAAATATATAGAATTTTCTGGAAAAATAGAGAATGTCAAAAAGTTATTTTCTATTTTCTGGAAAATACGCCTTTTTCAGAAAATGAAAATAGAAAACATTTAAACCAAACGCCCCTTGGTTTCAATATTTTTCATTTTCATTTTCTGAAAAATGCGCGTTTTCCAGAAAATGATGTTTGGTTTATATTTTCCATCTCTATTTTCTAAAAAAATATATAGTATTTTCTGGAAAAATAGAGAATGTCAAAAAGTCATTTTCTATTTTCTAGAAAATGCGCCTTTTTCAGAAAATGAAAATAGAAAACATTTAAACCAAATGCCCCCTAAGCAATTCTATCTCTTTGAGGAAAATAAGATAAATTTTGAAGCTAAATTATGATAAATCATTGATTCAAGCTAAAAACTAATATTAATTTCACGATCTATGCATGAACTTGTTATTTTATACGGGTGGAGATTTAAAATTGGCAAAGAACAAGCGCAACTCACATGATTTTTTCTTAATTAATTTTTTTTGAAGTATATATCCATATATTTCAATCTCACTTATCCTATACAAAATATTTATCAATTAGAAGGATCTCATCTTCTTCAGTTCTTCTATTCCTATCCAATTTAAAACTGACTATAATTAAAATAATTATTTAATTTACTAGTTTATTTTTTTTATGTTAAACACATTAATTTAATTAATATTTAATGTATCCCATGCTGTTTAATTAATATAGTTAACTGATATTTTAGAATAAATAGGATAGTTACTTTTTTGCTTGCTGAAGAGGGAAATAGAATAAATTATATATGTATTTATGGCAAAAAGCTCTATTTATATCTCCATTATTGTTACGAAGAAATAGGATGGTGGGGGTAGGTGGAGTGGACCCCGCACGCGGGGCCGGGCCCGGCCCTCTGTGGCAGCTTCTAGAACTGGGAGTGCGAGGTCAACATGACCACAGTGCTTTCCCTGGACTCACGCTCCATGTCACTCCTCCGTCCAACGTTAATTTGCTCGCTACGCATCCGAAGGAACCATCAAGAGTTTGAGAAGTTTCTGCAAGTCGCATCGAGATTCATCAGGTGCTAGATCAAGCCGCGGAGAATGTTTTCAGAAGGACGGTAAAAAAAAAAAAAAAAATCGGGACAAGACAAAGAAATCCCTGCGAGGCGCATTGTTTCATCTTGCGGAAGCGACAAAAAATTGAAACTTTGGACGAGGACGGCAGCGGAAGGAAGAGGCTGCAGCCTGCGGATTTGTTTGTGGATCAGCACGGATGGAGGGGACGGGAGGAGATGGGAAAATATCAGTCTGCATTTGTCTGCGAGCGGGGAATTACACGTTATCATGAGAAAAGGTACTATTTTGGAGGTGTTTTGGTTTAGGGGAGTGCGATGATGCCGATTGGAAGGTAGTGGAAAGGAGCGAGCTCTTTTCTTCGTCTGTGCGATCTCCTGTTTGGTGGTTTTGCGGAAAGTGGAATGAGGCGGGTGACGAGGACGGGCTCGCCGGAGGTAGTGAAGGTGAGCGAAGAATCGCCGGAGTCCAGCTTCCGCGAGCTGGACGATGTGTTCTTGCAGGTATTCGATCGAACTTTGCTTCTTGTTTTCTTTATTCTATTCTACTTTATCAAAAAAAAAAAAAAAAAAAAAAACGCCTCTTTTCCCCGTGAGATAGTGATCTTTCTTATTTTATTCAGAGAGGATATGAACTAGACTTGTGACCTAAGGAGTATTGCCCAGGGTTTTCTTAATAGTGAATTTTTATCCTCTTCATCTTACTCAGATTCTCTGTCATGGTTGCTGTCGTAGTGGAACTTATGTCTTTCTTTATAAAGCAAGTGATCTGCTTAAATTCTGTTTTTTTTCGCCATATAGACTCAAACAAGAATATGGCTCGGAGAAGTTCTGCAATTTAGAATCGATGAGGAGATGCCTATTGCTGATTTGCTTGCCGATGGGGAGTTGCTGTATGTTTAGCCTATCTTCTTCATGTTAATTGTATGTGTAATTTGTCTATATTCTTTTTCCCTTCCCTTTCATATCTCAATCTTCGTGTTTGCTTCAATGAAATACAGCTTCCAAGTGTCCAAAGTTGTTTGGAAGAGGCTCTTGAAGAATCACCCCGAGCTAAGAAACTCGAAATTATTTATATATGAACACACATCATTTACTTGGAGGAATAGCCGATATATGCCATATCCCAAAGTTGATTCTTTTTTGAAGGTGCTTCACATTACATTCAGTGCTAGTTTAATGAAGTTTTTGGGCAAATTGCTCTCATTGATTCCCTATTATAGATGTGTCTATTATTTTCTCATACCAAATGCAATCCTGAAGAATACTTTTATCTGATTTCAACTCAGTCATGTTGATTCTAACACTCAATACACATTCATTCATGGAAAGAAGGGATCAACTCAAGGCCTATGGTGTCAATAATATAACACAAAATTTCATCTGTAAGATTGGGCAACATGATTAGCCCTATACTCTTATACCAAAATTTTGCAATACAGCGACAACCTCATGTGGATTTGCGGAAACTTTTTGAACTTGCATTTGAAGTATTACTATGCCTATTTAATATCATATTCAGTTGTGAATGATATAAACTCCACATGTTCATATGATATCTGCAAGTTGTCTGAAATGCAGTCATCGATCTTCCCCGGTTAGCCATTTTCTTTTGAAGGAACTGAGAATCAAACTTGCTTGCAGTTTCATAAGTTTTGGGAATCCTGATGTAGTAAATCTTTTTTGTGACAGATCTGCCAAATCCTTGGGTTAACTGGAATTGATTTGTTCTCACCATCTGATGTTGTTGAGAAAAGGGACATTCGCAGAGTGAGTATGTGTGTTCGTTCTTTCTCAAAGAAAGCCCGATTGAAAGGCTTAAGTGTAAGTGTAAGTATTTCAGTAACAGATATTCAGTAGGTTATGCCATTTAGCACGACTATCTTGCATTAAGCAAAAGATCGAACAGAGACTCATTAGTAATATATTTTTCCCATGGTTTCTATAGGTTCCAGATTTCGACATAGTCACATACACAATAGCCATGCCAACTGATCTAGTTGGTGGTATCTGCAGAAGTTTGGAGCAGTCAAGATGCAGCTCATCAAGCTCCGGTAGCTACGGCAAGGACTTTAGAAGGTTATATAGAAAGGCAAGCTCCTAGAGACATCACTATTGGAATAAACAGTATCTACCTCATGTTCTTCTTTACTAAACATAAATTCTGAGAGAAGATTGCTGATATAATTTCATTTACTTTTCGCAGAAAGGTTTTGAGTGTGGTTATGAATCTGATGAAGCAGAAAGCAGTTATAATGAATTAGAATTTGAAAGTCCCTCCTCGCATGCTTCATTTCCTGCAGCATGCATGCTCGATCTAGACACAGAAGATTATCCCCAAAGAAGGTCAGTTGAGGATGAGTTATTTAAACTGCGTGGCTACTTTGAACTGGAAGATCAAACACACAACGAAGATAGTCACAAGAACAATCAACACGAGAAAAACATATTACTTGAATCTACTGATTCCACGTTTGGAGGCGTTATACAAAGTGATAGTAGCAAGAGTAGTTTCTTATCTCATGAAAAATCTCCACAGGAAGTACAAGCTCGATTGGAAGATCGATACCAAACTTTTAATGTTTCTATCCCCAAAACTTGCTTAACAGAACTGCAAACTTTTGATTCTCTTATAGATTCTGTTCCTGCAGATGGACATATTAAGGAGACATTTACAGGTATGGCTGTTGAAAAACTGAGCAGCATAATTGAGAAACATGATGATATGGGATATGAAAGGTGGCTTCGACATGAAGACCACCAGAATGGCATTCCTATTTGTATTCTTCAATTCGATGTTGATTCAAAGACTAGCTGTTGCAGTTCTGCTGATGGATGCACATCAGCAGAAGGTTCTGTTGTGGATGAGAACATTCCAAGTACTTTGTGTGAAACCTCCTATCAAACAAGGAGTGATATTGCAGGGAGAAATTGTGTTAGCAACCACGATCTTTACCATCGAAATGTGCATGGCAGTTTAGAAACCGAAGAAGGTGAAGGGATTAGCGACTCTAAAGTTGTCTGTGATCATTGCTCTAGAGATCTAGTTAGTATGGAATTTATGGGCATCTATCATGCTAATGAAGTGGCATCTGACTGGAGCTACATCTCTGGAAGCCATCCTACTTCCGAATCTGCTGATCATATCGATAATTTCCTTCCCTGTGTTCCTAGTGAATCTGGTGATGACTGTTTCTGCGATTGGGCAAACTTATCATGCTCGAAAACTGGAATTCTGCCCGAACTGAAAGGTGGTATGTCTGCTGAGGAAAACTTGGAGATTGAAGATGGAGTTCATTTCATTAAGGATGTTGTCACAATAACTAACCACCCGGATCCAGATGATACAAAAGAAAGAGAAAAGGTGAGCATGTGGATACTAAACCATAAAATCTGTAAGTGTCCCTTCTCTTACATTGCGAACTCTGAATTACTAGTCACCCAACCAAACTTATTCTGTTTGTAGAATCACTGAACACTGCTTAACAAAACCATTGTTTTCTACTCTAACTAGATTATGGAAGGCCACAAAAAGAATTTAGCATCAATATCAACGGCAAGTGAGGCTAAGGTGGGGAGCACAGGGAAAAGGGTACTGAAATCCCTTGCGGGCAGTGTTACATTGATCGGTGCACTGCTTGTCTTTCTTCATCTGAGGTATGATCAAGTTTTCTTTTACGACTTTGTCATGACATTTTCTGTACATTATCTTGTTTTGGTGCAGGAGAAAGAGGGATAGAGAGAGAAGTAGCCACACTGTGTTGCCTCTACCAGCTCAAGAAACATATCAGGAAGTATACACAAATAAGCAAGTGGAGATTAACAACTATGACAAAAGATACCCTGGGGAGAGGCTTAAGCTTTAAGGGCAGAATAAATCGAACGCTGTTTTTTTTCTTCGACATCTTACACTTACATGCAAATGACATTGAGAAAGTACTAAATGTAGAACAGTAGAAGCTTAGAAGATCATGCCCTGCAATCTTGCTGTGGAAAGCTCTTGTCCTAAAATCTCTGAATACATCTGATGTTTAAGATTAGACAATCTGAATAAATTTTGAATCTGATGTTCCTTTTGAAGCTGATGCTACATGATCCTTGCTCTTTGAAGTCTTTTAGATGTTTACAAAGCTACTTTCAAATTTCTTTCTCTGACTAGTTTGATCCTTCAAAAGACTGTCTTCCCTGTTACAAACTGTAGAATCATGATAAGCCTTCTTTTCTTGTTCAAAATCATGTGGCAAAAGATGAATACGCACGCCTCCTCAATCCGTTCCAGGGTCAACACGGAGGAAATAAATCACGGGTGGCTACTAACCATAAGTGCAAATGGTCAAGACACAGAGAAAGTATATGCTCAGACGTGTCAAAATTTAACCTCTAGATCTCATGTATTCTTGTTCAAAATCATGTACATTGAGATTGAGAGGTAAACGAGCAAATCAAGTCAAATTTAATTACATTCACATTTATTTATTCAAATTTTTATCGAGCTTCATGTATTTTTTTTGGTGGCTAAGGTCGACCCGACATTTTGAACCCGGATCCCACAGAAGAGAGGAATATGCTCGTCCATGGGTCACATGAGACGCGGCCCACAAAGTGAGCTGTGCCACGTGGCGCGCCGATGTCCGCGAAGCCTCGCTGTCTACTTGCGAATGTGAAGGCGTGCACGTAGTGCCTGTGCCAGAACGTTACGCCTTCCGTTCCGGGACCACAACTCTGCACGATTTCTATTGGTATACGAATATTGGTGAAAATGATGGGTAATTAAGGAGGTGCATGTAGAACTTGTCGTGATAGCGTGGCAAGCAAGCGAGAGGCTAACGCTTTATTGGGTCCAAACGCAATGCCATAAGACGTGGGAACCACCAAACGATCTCTCCCAGATCGAGCGAAAGCACCGCCGGTTCTCCTCGCCGTAGACCTCGCTCTCCGTCGCCGTCTTCGCAGCCTCGCTTTTCGCTTCTCCTGTGGCCTGCATTCCAGGTACGGTCGTTCTAGTTCCTTGCACGTCTATCCTGATCTTGTATGCCTTTTCGCTCTCCGCGCGGCGCCCAGCGATTTCTAGGGCTTCGGGCTTAGTCCATTTGTAATCCTCGCACAGACTCAGAAATGGCATCCTGCTCGAGCAATTGCGCGAAGTTATCTTCTCTACTAGTCTTTTAGGAGAGGAAAGATTCCGGCTTTTTGCAATTGTTTGTGGCCTTAGGTCGAACGTTACGTGCTCCTGTTGTTCCGATCTTGCTTTTTTCTTTCTTTGTGATCAAACAACCTTGGGAATCTGGAAATTCATTTACTTCCTTGGTGGACTTGGAAGCCATGTTCTTTGGTTGATATATTACATTTATCTTCATTGTCTACTGGTCAACTGTATTAAATAGTCAAGGATATTTAGTAGAATACCGTACGAAATGTAGTTCACTTTCCTGTTTCTTCAAGCAATGGAGTTGTGCTTGAAATTCCATTGTTATCACGGGGTTGAATTAGCTTTATATTCATGCATCCTCCAATCATACCGTGTTGGGCACTCCATTTGTCTAAAGTTCACGCCTTTCTTACTTTCTGGATTAATTTGTGGGTCCTACATATTCTCCTCACGATCCTATTGAATGTCTCCAAATTTAATGCTGTCGTTTCACTAGGAGATGGTATCTTCACAGAGAACTCTGAATTCTGCAGGCGTTCTCTTTTGCATTCCTTGTAAATTAGTATGTGAATTCCTTGATGCTCAGTGCTGAATGGTAGATTACTTTGTCCACATGACGAGTTTTTTTTATTATTCACCTGACAGTAATCATTTTTACATGAGGAAGAATTTTATTGTAATCTTGCTTGTGGCCTTACCATCATTATATCTGGACCTTCCCATCTAGGTGCTTTATTACATAATAATGTTTGTGGCCGGTGGTAAACTTCTGTGGGGCCGGGCCGGCCACCCTAGGGCTAGTCAATGAGGTTAACTGGGTTTATCATTTTTTTATTACATAATAATTCCGGTCACCCAGGCTGGACGTCATCGAACCTGGTTAATTATTTTTTTATTACATAATAATGCAACTGCCTCTGGTGAGGTTCAAATATATTATGATCACATGTTTTTATTTGGGAATTAAAAATGAGTAATGACATGAAAGGACCTAATATTTTTTTAATCAAATTCTCTGTTGTCCACATGACTTCCTGAAATTTTCTTCAATCCACCAACCTTTTTAAAACCTTCTGCTTCTGCAAGAAAACTGTATAAACATAACTGGCTACGCCATCCATTATAATTGCTGTTTTAGCAGTAGAATTACTGAGATTCCATGTAGAGTTGTATAATTAACAATATCAGTACTTGGGTCTGATTTGTCAAGTAGGATAGACCTGTAATTTTAGGTACTATTATTGAAATAAGTTACTTTAAAGGTTTTCTAATTGAACAATTAATCTTATCAGGGCTATTTTAGAAAACTGCTGAATGATTTTGTTTGCTGAATGATTTTGTTTTGGCAATTGGGAAGTTATTCAGAAAATCAAGCATTAAAAAATTGCACATTTCCACATGAATCATTGACTTCTAACCATTGTTATGAGAATCAGATCATATATCAAACTGAAAAACTTTGCATCACTGGTTAATTGGTTGAATTTGTTGGTAAATTGGCCAAATTATATATCGAACCAAAAACTGACTTGGTCAAGTTAAGTGGCAAAAGGAAACAAAGAAATTAAAAACTAATTAAATATACATACACTTAATTTCTAGGATTTAAAATAAATATTAATATAAAATTTTTAAGCACCTAAGAAAAGTTGTAACTTTTAAATTATACATCTTTACAACTTTTATTAAGATATAATCATCACACTACAAGTTATAAAGAGATGTATTAGGCTTTTTGTTTGCATAACAGATGGAGGAATGATCAGCTGTTGGATATGATTAGACGAGATGATTTTAGGCGACCACTTTTTGTGCTTTTGCATCTGTGTCGGAAGGTTGTGCAATCTGTGCAAGAAAATCAGATGATGATTTTTTGAGCGTTCACATCAATCTGGTTTCAAAAACTATGCTTCTAACTCTATATATTCCATGAATATGCAACACTGAAGACAATTACTCTAGGATTTAATAGATAGACTTTGAATGTTAAAACACATCATTAATATTAAAACACAAGTAAAAAAAATCTTGAAGCATTATACATGAATTATACTGTTTCATCAAAAGTACAGTGGCTTCTTTGTTAGGAAGTGGTATACACACATTGATATACTTCCCTTTTATTTTAATCATCATTTTTTAGTATCAGTTAGTTGAAATATATGATTCCAGACTTTCTTTATGACTATTTACCATTTTATTTATCATGTTTTTATGATATTTTTGCACATAAACTGAAAGAATTGTAGTTTGTCTCATGTTTACAAGTTTTTCATTTTTAAGGTTGATTACGTTTCAATCTAGTGATCACGTTAGAGAGTTTACACTTTTAACTTTATTGAAAGCATGCTCAACTTTTCTGAATGAGTACAATGTTTCCTCGCTGGTTCATCTGGAAGTCTAATAATAAGCTTCATAACAAAAAAGAACTTTACATCTCAGATAAGTCTACTACAAGAGAAAATTTCAAGTATCACCACCACCATCACCTTCACCTTCACCTTCACCTTCACCATTGTCAGTGTATCACTGTAGCAAGTACATTATCAACCCATATATGTCTTAACTATTTGGGACTACTTGGGATCGGCAAGATGCATACTATTCTCTAGTGAACTCAACAGGAGGAAGCACTGCTAGTAATTTTTTTTTAAGTAACTTATCACATTAGCAATAGTTTTTTGTCTTCTTTCTTGCATCTTTAACTTGCCCAACTATAGAATTTATTCATTGTACTTAAATATGTCCATGCAATCTTAATCTACTTCTGCTTGTTTTATACTCTAATGGAGCTAATGTTTTAACAGTATATATATGTGTGTGTGTGTGTGTGTTTATGTATGTATAGATATATTTTCTAGCTAGGGGTGTAATCGAACTAAGCTAAGCCCAGCCGTAAGAGGCTCGAGATCGGGTTCAGTTCATTATCCCTAGGCTCAATTTGGCTTGAGTTCGATTCGAAATTTAATTCTTAAGCTAGAGTTCGGCTCGAAAAAAGCTCGTTTAAAAACTTAACGAGCTTAGTTCGAGCTCGTTTAAGATAATTAGCTATAATTATTAATAATATATTATTATATTTATTCTTTAAGTGATATTTAGTTATATTTATATATGTAATAAGATAAATGAGCCTCTTAACGAACATGTTCGCGAGCCTCTTAACTTTTTTTTTCAAACGAGATCCGAATCACTCACGAACGGCTTGGCTCGTTTACACCTCTATTCTACCTATCTCACACAATCATCTTAGTATTCTGTCTCCAAGTGTTAGGTTGACACATGATAATTGAAATAGCCAAAATGGAATTTGGATGGACTCCAATACTCACTTTTTTCCCCTATTGTTGTGAATAAATCTGGTATATCTGGTCAGAAATGCTAATGTGATAATTGTTGTATTACAAACTTGATGCCAACTATATCAACATGAAACTGTTTTTGTTTCAAGTATTTGAGTTTAGATGCATGCAATATATTCCTCCATTGAACTCTGCGTACTATACATTTAATATTTACCTTACAAATTTACTCTTTTTTTTCCCAGTACTAAGGTTTTATAGATTGACATATTTTTTTAAAAAAAATCATTTTCTAAGAAATGGCAAGAAGAATCAGAAGCAACCGGAGAAACTCTTCTTGGAAGTTTAGGTCAGCTCCATATCCGTCGCCTTCCTTTCACCGAGTTATACCAAAGAAGGGGGAATTGAAAACCACCTCTACTTCAGAAAAAAAGGATTGGAAGGGTGCTACCTGCCCAGTTTGCATGGAGTACCCACACAATGCTGTCCTCCTTCTCTGTTCATCCCATGACAAGGGCTGTCGCCCCTACATGTGTGCGACCAGCTACCGCTACTCCAACTGTCTCGAGCAGTTCAAGAAGGCACATGCTAAAACTACTGCTATGAATGCAAACTGGAGCTGGAAGAAATCTGAGGTGACTGAGCTAGCATGTCCTCTTTGCCGTGGACACGTGAAGGGATGGACAGTGGTGGAACCTGCACGTGAATATCTCAACCAGAAGAGAAGAAGCTGCACTCAGGATGAGTGCTCGTTCAATGGAAATTACAAGGAGCTCCGAAAGCATGTGCGCTCTTCACACCCTAGTGCAAAGCCCCACGCTGTTGATCCAGACCATGAACAGAAATGGAGAAATATGGAGAACCAACGGGAGCATGCAGATGTTATCAGTACGATAAGGTCTTCAATGCCTAGATCAGTGATATTGGGGGACTATGTGATAGAAATGGGTGATACCGACTCAGATTCTGACTTTTCAGATTTTAGTGATGAATTGTTTACCGCTGCAAATGGGAGGGTAGGCAATGCTCGGAGTATCTTTGGTGTCTTTCTTCGAGAGGCTGCCCGTCGTCGCGGACTCAGGGACGATAATAATGCCCGTGTTCCTAGCATTGTTGATCGTGCTTCTGATGGTATCGGTGATGAAGCCGAAGTTGAAGGGAGTTCCTTTGGTGTAGTTCAGCCAGAACGGCAGCATCACAGACATCGCCACCGCCGCAGGGGCCAAAGGGGATCAGCACATGCCACTTGATTGTTGTGAGATAAGTAGGATTACATTTACTGATGACTGTTCATAAACCTTAGTTATGCTCGAACCATTCATTTGGACTATTGCTGACAAAAAATGCCTGTCAGATATTGAAACATCAAAGATGTTCTTTCCTTCTGTCTATTCTTCTGTATTTATTTGGATGTACACTCTAATTTCTCCGAAGCAAACTGGTTATCTGGTGAATGTTTGGTTTTCCGAGCACATAGCTAAATGTAGTGCTACTTGACCATTATCTATCCAAAACTATTAAAGTGTTTTTCCTTGGTGGACTTTCCTTTGAGATGGATGGAATGAGGGTATGGATGAACTTCAAGAAGCACATGGAGTGTTTTCTCTATTAGTTAGAAAGTTGTAATGTTAAATGGATACAAGTGTGGTGTTGTTTGTAGGAACAGCCGTCTGTTGGGCTTTCTCTTTCTCATGAAAATAATTGAAGATCTAACTTTGATGTAATCGCTGTGATTAAATGTAGATATTGCCGCTGTGGATGATTATCTTTTGCTGCAGGGTATTGATTACGCGCTTCGAGATTCGTGCTACGGCGATCGTGAAGCGTAGGCGAAGCCACGTGACATTTTGTGACGGAAGTTGTCGGCAGCGGTGGGTGTGAGTAATATTCGTATGATCCTATAGTGGTACCTATTTACATGGTACCCACTGCACACCGTGCTCTCCAGTGGTTTTTTTTTTAATTGGGGCCCGTTTTGACTACATCTGACCTATCTTCGCGATTCTCTGTGGGTTAGTTCTGACGCGATTTCTTCCTCCGTTTTCCCCGGTGCGCGCGCTCTCTCTCTCTCCATGGATCTCGCCGCTGCCATCGCCGTGATCCTCTTCGCAGCGGCGGCGGTTCCGAGAACGTCGGGGTCCATCCACACTTACGAGTTGGAGCCATTCAAGGAGGTGGGCAACGCGGTCCTGCTTTCCGGCGGCAGTGAGGGCATTGCCGCCTCCCACATCGATGCTAGGGGCCCCTACGGGATCGGTGACGGTCGGGCTTACATCAGGTAAGCTCTTTTCCTTTTTCTCGGTGTTGAATTGCATGAAGGGATTCGTCCACATCCACAAGTTAGATCTTTTACGTGTTTTCCCTGGAATTTCTGATTGGATCTAAATCTAATTTGTTTACCTCCTACCTTTATTTCAATCTTTTGTTGATATTACATTTGCATTAAGCTCGAACACTACTAAAAGAGGCCATTTGTGTACAAGTATGAATTAGTAGCGTAGAATTGGAAACAACTGTGGATCTTATGCGATTTCTTCGGATGGTAAGCTTCCTTGATTTTGGGATCGAAAAAGGGTGGCTAGGTTGCAAAATTTGAGCTTGACTAGATTTTACTTATGGCGCTGCCATGTTCAATTAGTAGTGAGGCGAAGATCTTAGTGAATCATCACAGCAAGGGCATTATAGTTCTTACAGTGGTTCATTGTTTATGAATGATTCTCAATAGATTATCCTCTATCAATGCAAAGTTTTGATCCTAGGCAGCTCCACCATTGGAGTTGTGCCTACGACACTGGGTTAAATGTGTCCTCTGGATGATGATGCGTGAGTTTCTTGGTTCGGTCTAAACAGGTGCATTAAATGGGCAATTGATGCCGTATAGAATAACAATTATTCTGTAGGCTAATTCTAACATAGAATTTTCAACAAAGACATTTGAAATCGCCAAACGAAGAAAATTCTTCTTTTGGTTTAATTGAATAATATTAACTCATATAAAGATAATGCTCTAATATCAACTAAACAAATGTTTAAATAGTCTCAAAACCCTAACGATGCAAAAGACGAAAATAACCTTAATAAAAAAGACTAAAATTCTTCGGAGCCTTCGAAAAGACAATGTTTTTTAGGCCTAAGATTGTTCCATTACAGGTTACACCCAGTAACAACTATAGGTCTCTGAACGAGCTTTGATTTGATATATTATGGGTCTCGTAATTCAACCCGAGTCAAGAGTTATGGTCTCTCAAAACTTACACCCCCCTTAGCAACCTAGTGTATATAATGTATCATACATTTTTGGATTCGACCTCTGAGGTATTGTCGTTTATAAGGCCACTGACAATTTTTTTGTATTCTTTGTGCCGGTCAAAGAGGGTGGCTTTCTTAATCTGCCTTCAAGAGGATTTCATGGTCGTTAGGGCCTTGTGGGAGGTTGGTTGCAAACTGTTAAGAGGAGTTCAGATTTAGGGGCTCGCTGAGCTTGCTCCTCTTGCCAGCAGAGAAGTTCATGATTTAGAGAGCTACTTGTCAGTCATAGTGGACATGTTTTGTGTACAACCAAGTCGAGGGTTGGTCCATGACAGCCGAGGATTCATCTTGTTCCGACCCTACCTCATACCAATGGGTCAGGATGCAACTTGGGCAAAAAAGAAATGTAATGCCATTGACACTTCTTTATTCTGAAATTTGAAGGGTTTTGGATTTATGAATAATTACTTTCTTAAGTCCATTGTGGGATAGAAAAAACAAAAAACAACAACAAAAAAAATGTAAGCATTTAGAATATGAGCCAAGTTAGCCAGGAAAAAAAATCCAGTTTAACATAAACACTATGAATCTGCTTGCTAGAAAGGATAGGTCTGAAATGTGCTTGTATGTTGTGTTAAAAAGATTTCCCCTCATGCTTTGATAGTAGTATTTGCCTCTTTAGAACATCAATCCGATTCTTGTGCTCCTGATAAGCGTACTGTTTACTTAGTAACTGAAATCATCAAGACTACAAGTGCCATCACCATAGCTATTGGATCTAACTCATACTAGAATATTTTAGATGATGATACATGTGGATGTCTATGAACATTTACCGTTTGTAAGAATGATCAGATTAAGCTTTAGTCCCCGTGAACTCCAAAAATGTCAGATGACAGGAAGATATGTAACTGTTTCTGTCAATGAAATTACAATTAAGAGATAAGCTGGTGACTTGGTACTTAGTGTAACTGATAGACTTGGAAGGAGATCACAAAGTTGATAGAATTAGAACAGGTTGTTTTAATCATTCAATTACTGACTGATTCTGGAGGTGAAAAATTCATTTTTTGACCATGGTAACTCTAAATGTGCAACTAAAGCTTCATGTGGTTATGCTTCCTTGAACTTTGAATCCTATGTTTGTGCTGATTGAACTGATGTTTTTCTTAAGAAAGTAGTACACTATTTTTTTTTTATGTTTATGTAGATATTTCTAAGGCTTAACACTTTTGACTGATTATGTTTCTCGTTGGACTGCTAGATGTACATCCATTTAATTGATTTATTGTTGCAGGTTCAGCAGCATCACATTCTGGAGGAGTAAGGAGTCAGCTAAGCAGGATCCAAACACAGAACACAGTGCAGGATTAATCCAGGCAATTATATTTGAGGCAGCTGACCGTGACAATATTGGTGGATCTGCATATGGTGGGCAGAGGGCCATATGTTGCACTCCTGATCTTGCTAATCTTGAGGGGTGTAAGCAAGGAGAGGTCATCAGAAGACCATCTTCAGTGGATCCAAACTGGCCGGTTATACTTAGTACACACTTTAATGCAGATGTTTTATCCGCAAAGATGTCTCCTGATCTGGTTAACATAACAAAGACTGGAATGTATAACTTGTTCTTCATCTCTTGTGATCCTAAGCTAAAAGGACTCACAATGAGTGGGAAGACAATCTGGAAAAATCCTGATGGTTACTTACCTGGAAGGATGGCACCGTTGATGGATTTTTACTTGTTTATTTCACTGGCGTATTTGGCTCTCAGTTGCATTTGGTTTTCTCAATATGTTCGGTTCTGGAAGGATATTTTACCTCTCCAGAATTGTGTTTCATTAGTTATTGCTCTGGGGTTGTTTGAAATGACTCTTTGGTACTTTGAGTACTTAAGTTTTAATGAGACTGGCATAAGGCCTGTCGGAATAACAACTTGGGTTGTCACTGTCAGAGCTGTCAGAAAAAGTGTGTCACGTCTTCTTATTCTTACGGTTTCTATGGGATATGGTGTTGTACGACCTACACTAGGAGGGCTAACCACAAAGGTGCTTCTTCTCGGAGTGACATACTTTGTGGCATCAGAATTACTCAGTATCTCAGAAAATGTTGGGACAATAAATGACATCTCAGGGAAAGCAAGACTATTTCTTGTCCTTCCGGATGCATTTTTGGATGCTTTCTTGATTCTTTGGATCTTTACTTCGCTTTCACGAACCTTAGAAAAGCTACAGGTACATCAAGGAAAATCTATTTGTAGTGATGCCATAACTGAACTGCACTATATTAGATATGTTTTTGTTTCTCTAGTTCATGTTCATCACTTCAAGTATGTGGGTATTGGGTACTGCGGTTTAGTTGCTAAACCTGTTTCACTTTGTATCTGTGCAGGCTCGGAAGAGTACTGTGAAACTGGACATATACAGGAAGTTTACAAATGCATTGGCTGTTGTTGTGATTGCTTCAGTTGCATGGATTGGGTATGAGGTAACTAACTACTCGATGCTAACTTTTGTAGATAACGATAGACCCAAAATTATCACTAATTACTTTGCAAATCAGCTTCATTTGAGTGGATTAACCACTGGAGAAAGTGTAAATCCAACCCTGTTTTTTGCCTATAACAAATGATATCACACACAGCTAGTAGATGGACATGACTTTGCAATGTTAAAGAGATTATAAAATGAAAACAAACAAGGGCAATGCTCTACAGATCCAACACTGTTAGACTCTTTCATATTGCTTGATCCGGGCGCATAGGGTCCGGGCGCTCGACCCCGGAGGAAGTATGCTGGTCGGACGGGTGCCGGTTCAGCTGAA
>JBAMIE010000041.1:4439491-4462336 GCA_037177295.1 Kaempferia parviflora | reverse complement strand
GGAGGCGCCTTCCAATTGCTTGGAGGCGCCTTCCCCGAAGCTGGTAGCTCTGATTTCTTCTCTGATTGCTCCGTTTAGCTTCCGATCGGCTCCGCTAACTTTTCGGTTGCTTAGGTGATCTCGGACATACGGAATAGGGCTCACCCGAACTAAGTTTCTGTCCTTCTCCTCAAGCACGCTTCCTCCAGGCTTCTCGTCCCTCGGACTGCCACGTACGTTCTTCTCGCCCGCCGATGTACTCTTCCGCAGCTACCGCGTCCCTCGGATGCGCCGAGCCCAGCGGCTCTCTCCCGCGCCATCCTTCTCGTCCGCTGCGTCTTTTGCTCGACTTCTTACGATCCTAAGTTCCTGCACATTTAGTCACAAGGTTAGAATAATATAGGACCTAACCTAACTTGGTTGGTCACATCAAAACCACCCCAGGGGACCAACAACAACCATGGTGGTTGACTTCCTCCATCGAAGCCTACCTGTTGTTGCGACCACAACTACAACCATGACGATCCGCCATTGGATCTGATTATGACCTTCACGATAAAAAAATATTTAGGAGAAAGCAAGAAGTGGAACCGCCTAAAACAAAGAAAACACGCTGCTATTTGAGTTTTACCACAATACGAAATTTTATTATGAATAAAGGATGATTTCTCAACATCTAAACATAACTCTAATATAAACCACAACCTAAAACCCAATAAAAGAAAGAAATTACAATTAACATATCTTAATTCCAATCTTATAAAGAAATAAATTAGATCTTTTGCCCGAAAAGTAAAGTACATAATTAAACGATCTTAACTTAAGACAAATCATTTCATATAAAAACTAGGGATACCAAAATTACCCTAAACGAAAATTACCAAAAATAGTAAAAAAAAAAAGACTTTGAAAAGAGTTTAAATTGTGAAATTTGGGGCCAAAACTTGACGGTTACAGTTTCACCCATAACAAACATAGGTTTTTGAATTCTGTACGCGTGCGTGACTATCGATAGTGTCTGATTCTGAATTCCAAATTAAAAATTATACTCCTTTAAAATTTAAAAAATCATATTAAACTTCATCATGAGCTCAACCTGCATCACCTCCTCTCAAAAGTAGCTAAATTTGTGTCCCCTCGGGGCGGAGCGAGCTCCCCATGAGGTCTAAAGGTCGAATCTCGACGTGCTCGAGCAGCTACCTCCCCCATGTCTTGACCATTTGCACTTATGACTAGTAGTCACCCGTGATTTACCTCCTCCGTGTTGGCTCTGAGACGGGTTGACGGGGGCGCTGGGGCGAGCGATTCACCTTTTACCACAAAAGTAGCTAGATTTGCAATTTATAATGTGGCTTTAGTTTTAGGTGTCAAAACTTGACACTATCGTGTTTGAGCATATACAGTCACCTCCTCTCAAATACCAGTCAAAACTTGACACATTTGAACATATACTTTTTCTTATATTTTAACAATTTACACTAATAACTAATAGTTATCCATATTTTATCTCTTCTATGTTGACCTAGGGACTGAATGACAAAGGGACGAATAAATTACCTTTTACAATATGAGTAAAAAAAAGATACAATGATAAAAAAAAGAAAATATTGAATAATATTTTCTTTTTCAAAAAAAAATTAATATGCAGATACTATAATTTGTTAGAGAATAATTTTAAAAATATTTTCAATTTATAATTTTCTATAAAACACCTATAAGTTTTTATTAACAGACCTTCCGATATTTTCATTTTATTGTTATTGAATAGCCCATCTATTAATAAATAAATAGATATTTTAGTCTTAAATTTTAAAATAAAATTTTTGAAAATCGTTTGATATTAATAAAACCTTCATAGGACATTTTAAATATATTTACTCATACAAAAACACAGTCCCAAATAGTAAAGCCCAGATTCGTATATTTCCAATTCTGGATCACAAAACTACAACAAAAAGTAAACACACTCGTAAAGCAATCACGCTCTTGATTAAACCTAGTTGGACTTTTCCTGTATATTGATTAGAATTTTATCCCATGTATGCGCCGCTATACCGAGAGTTAAAAACACCCAAAAAAGCTCTAACTTATATACATCAGTCATGCTATGAACACAAATTAGTGAGAGAATTTTTAAAATTACTTGTGTATGTATGGTGTTGGGAGCTTAAACATCATATACAGGCATCCGCTCCTCGATGGGTACGCGGCATATCGGGCACTTCTTGCACTTTTCCGAGCATGACCTGTTGATGTTGTGGAGTTAGCGATTTGAGATAGAAATTAACTCTTAAGATTACTAGAAACATCAACTAGTGCATATCAACCAGGCTGGTGGAAACAAACACACACAAAACTTTACTTGCAGAGAATCCGGTGACGACATGGAAGGAGGACCGTGCATATTTCTGCCTCAAAGCAAATCCTACATAGCACTTTCTCCTGAAACAGACAGACAAAAATATTTGCCAAGATCAGGGAACATAAACTTCAGAAATTCAGCAAAGGATATTTGCAGGTAAATATGAAGAAAGTGAATCCATGCATTAGTAAATAAATAAACTCTAAATGATAGCATTAATGTAGATACATAGTGGAAGCACGGGAGTCACATGGAGCTCATTGCATTGCCAGCAATGTCAGCAAAAAGTGCTTAAGGTCATGTAAAAAAAACCGAGAGAATAGTAGGGACATGCAATGTAAGGAACAGCTTAAGTCGACCATAAAATGCAAACAATATGTGTAAAATATTGGGTGATTATATTCTTACCACTTTCTCACTTCAATATCAGTGTTGTATCACCTAAGGTGCAGCTCGTCTCATTCCAGAGATAAAAATGATGATGGTCAATGCCTGATTATTCCTAAATAAATAATTTTAACTTCACTTTGTTTTTATTTATCGATTACACTCTCAATCTAAGAGGCATAATTGTGACTAGCATGGCATATTTTTCCTGCTCAAAATAGTTTTCCAAAATAACAGGGTAGCTTCTGTGTCTATACTAGCAATAATGCAAATTCAACTTATTAAAAGTGTATTGAGTTTTATGCTCTCTCTGTGAGCCACATCCTTTGTTTTTACCAAAACCATTGGACCACAATGAGCAGAACTCCCTGTTGTACAATGTTTCGGGGCTTTCAAACGAATACAATCTTCATGCATACAAAACTGGTCGAAATTGAAAGCCCATGAAAGGAAAACATATATGGTATAACTGCTTTTAAAAAAATGCACAACACAGGAATTATAATCCTAGATATTCATTAGGTATAGTTTAACCCAAAACTAAGATTGAATACGGACATTTTGAAGCCTTTCATACTCTTGTTGGCTATACTTTGTTATTTCAGCTTGTTCCCCTAAAGCTGCTTGTAGTCTCCAAACCTGAGGTACCAATACAGATGGAGATCAAACAAAAGATAATATTGCAGTACATAAGCTTGCTATGCAGTATCTAAAACTCTAGAAATAGACAACAACTTGGTAATTCACACAAGCATATAAATCCACTGCACCTCCTCAGCCAAATCCCTCTTTGCCATTTTCTTTACAACCTCAGGAGGATAACCACAAAAAGTGTTATACCTGCAGAGAACTGAATGATTAGAAGAAAGACACTAGTTGTTCTACTAGTTAATTTCAATACAAATGATTTATTGCATTGATCCCAATCCTATCTCCGAGCAAGATGAGCAATCTCTTTATATTATGAGACTTGCATCTTGAATTTTGTATTCATGTTTCAAACATTTTGTTGAGAAGGCAGACACTGCCTATCTTTGCTTTTAGAAAATATACAAACACTCTAAAAGGAAAGTGTCATCTCTTAAAAGGTCAAGAGTTAGTTATTATTCTAATTAGATATGATTTGGAAATCAAAACAATCATTCAAAGAGAATCTAAGGCATATTCCGTGATTTTTAACTAATGGGAACTGACGCTTTCCATTGTTTTAACTCAAAGATACATGTAGCCAAAAAATAGACTCTGATATCTATATCATGCAGCTAATGTAAGTGATATGTGGAGCATCTCAAATTGGCGTAACAGTTTCTGCTAGTTCACTTTTCTTTAACCATAAAAGTCGGTTATTCATCCTATCAGATAAATGTCTAGAGAGTAAACAAAGTGGAAAAAGATACCCAGTTTCTTCAGTATAAAACAAGCGAGCTTGCTCTTCTCTGCTTTCCTCATCAATTGACCACCAACCAAGCAATCTGTGTTAACTTGGGCAAGATATAATCAATAAAGAACAAAGCTAATTTCTTACCCAAAATAACATATTCAACTAGTGAACAAGTAAAATAGTACCTTGAACCATGATGGACAAAAGCAAAGAAGTCATGAACATTTGATGAAATTCTGAGATATCTAGTATCAATAGTTCCAAAATCAAGTAAAAGAACAAGCTTCTCCACCAATGTTAAAAAAGCATATAGGACAGCAGC
Organism: Kaempferia parviflora; assembly: GCA_037177295.1. NCBI lineage: Eukaryota > Viridiplantae > Streptophyta > Magnoliopsida > Zingiberales > Zingiberaceae > Kaempferia > Kaempferia parviflora. The sequence continues at coordinate 4,457,905 of JBAMIE010000041.1, read as the reverse complement.
ACCTTGCAAAATAAATAATGGCGAGAAAAGTGCAAAAATTGGTATATGTCGAGCGCTAGGAGGTGTTCCCTGAACCAGCAAAGAAGTACTAAACATCTCAGTATGGCATGATGAAACACAAAATAAATATATCTCACTTTTTAGTGATATAGATGCAGAAAAAAGCATAGAAGCAAATTCTTGAAAGACAATAATCAATCAAATATCTTGCTTAAACAAACTCTTGAGTAGCATGATTTTTAGCATGTTTGTTTTGAACTATATCCAATCCTAATTTCTAAATGAAAAAGAATTAAATAATAGAGCATTCAAAATCAACAAAATAAATTGAAATAATTAGCTCAAGGTTTGACTTCTTCAAGATTACATTTGCCATTACTTGAACAAACAAGTTATCTATAGATTCCAACATAGTTTGAACTAGAACTTAAAGCTTATTGATACAAGGTTATGAATATCTATACTCATACAGTCACAATTTGAAAGCATCTTAGTAATTTGGTTAACAAAACTTATAATATTAATGCATTCGCAATTCAATAAAAATTATATAATGTGTTAAAATTTTAAATGCAAGATAATATTTCAACATTGACCCCGCTTTAAAGTTTTATTGCTTAGACTTGTCTTACCTTAGTGCATTCACAACAATACCGAATATTTCTCCCAAATATTTGTGGTCCCACATCTACATCATCAATCAAATATCCCCTTTTTCAAATATCCCAAATTCCACAATCAAATATTTCCCCAACTACCTATTTATGGGCCCCACCAACCAAATATCTCACTCCCAAATATCCTAAATTCCACAATCAAATATCTCACCAACAAAATATTTATGAGTTCCACTATCATTTTATTAATTTACATCTAATTCTATATTTAAATAAAATTAATTATATTTTTGAATTTAATATATTTCATCTACCATTTATTCATAAATATTTTTTATTTAATATTTATCTATATATTTTAATAATTATTCAATATAATTATTTTAATATTAATATTTAATTTAAACAAACAGTATAATATTTGTATCAATCAAAAGCAACGTTCATTGAATTTAAAAAAAAATAACAAAAAAAAAAAACAAATCAAGGAACCTTTACGTGGGCCCACCCACGCACCCACCTCAACCGACAACCTCATGCAACTTTTTATTTATTTATTTATTTTAACAAAAGGGAGAGAAATCACGGCAAAACTCTATGCCCGGTGATTTCTAATACCCCCACTTCTACAAAATCCAATAGAGGAGAGGGGGTATTCGGAGAAATATCCCCTCTAAATGTCCTCCATGCTCTTATAAGCATTAGCACAATGACAAGGACATGATTGCACCATTCTTCATCTAAAATTTTGGCCATTAATTAGTATAATTAGTTAGAGTTTTTGTTAAGTGAACTTTTCACATATCCCTTTCCTGTGTCAACATAACACATACATGTACTAGGTGAGTTGGATACCTGGTAAATGATGTGTGATACACCTAGATCCATACCCAAATAAGTTACATATACTCTAAATTGAAAACATAGCGCCATATGCGCGTAGGAGCATGGTGATTAATTCCATGCCCTTGAATGCTGCAATGGCAAAATAGAAAAAGGCCCTGATGGTAATCTTCCAAACTTTGAAGCACTCTATCAATGCAATGTGTGTTTAATGGACCGCATGGAACACTATTATTTGTGTTATTCTCCCTCTACTTGAATGAAAAGATGTAATAGCCACCAAATGAGCATCATTTTTTGGCAGAGGTTAAGCAAATATCTAATTTCATAGGGGAAAGTTATATTGGCAGCATCTATTCACACATACAAGTGGATGGCCAGAGTACACCATCAGAGTCAAAAAAAAAAAAAAAAAATCATGATTCAAGCAACTTTTAGTGGCTAGATATATCGAATTTTTTATACTATTCTTTGCCGAGAAAGAGCTACTTAATAAACAAGCATATTATTAATTGATTGAAGCCTGTTGATCCATCAGTTGGAAGAAAAAGCAAAATTGTAGTGTTTATTACAATGGGTAGAGAAACTGCAATTATCTGTATAAAGTTGCTACAAATGCACATCATACCTCAAGGCGCATGCAAAACAAAACCTGGAAAACCACAATAGGAACTTTCATTATATGGCCTCCAATGTCTTGCAGACTACAAAACCCCTGAACATGGTCCTCAATGGAAGAAAGCAGAAGGCCACTATTCCAATCCCGATACCTAATTGCAGTTGAAGAAGAAGCTTCACCATGATAACGTCTATGGATCATTGGATTAGACCACTTTGTAGACACAAGGAAAGCAAAACACTCTGCAATCCTGAAAAAAGTAGGTAGATCAGAAGATATTAGTGATATTGTTAGAAATCACTAAAGGAGAAAAAAAGGAGTGCTACCCAAAATTTATGAATAGATCCCACCAACCAAGAGCATCAACATCACCTGCATTGACAAAAAGAGGTTGCATAATTATATGATAACTGCTTATCAAAATATTACAAATAAGAATAAAGGAAAAAAAAAAGATATTGTAATATACTTATTGCCAAATCAGAAAGATGGAGAACAGGGAAAGGGGAAAAGAAGAAAGGAGATAGTTGATGGAGGAGAAGAGAGGAGATAAGGAATTCAAACTCACACTTTGAACTATGTATTTCCTTATTGCAAATAAGAAAAAAGATCATGTTTTGCATATCTAGACCCTTGTATCCAAACATCAAGTAGAATACAGATTATGCACGAATCTGAATGAAAGAATATCAAATGTGTATATTCACCAACATGAATTTACAGAATAAAGTTCACCAAAAAAAAATGGATCAGAATAATCACAATACAAATATATGAGAAGACACCGTGTCCGACCCCGATTATCTATCAATTATATTTTTATTAGAACCAGACTCCAGATATGAGTGGTCCACATGATAGTAATACTGACAGAATTCCATTCATTTCCACTTATTGTCAAATTAACAATCTTTGTTGTTTGGTTTTGTATAGATCTTAAAAGATAATGCACTGCAGGTCTAAATGAACTTCCTATTTCAGAAATAAAATTTGATTGTCCTAATTCCAGCAAAATGTAGATATCTTTTTTCCTTTAAAAAGATCTTAGATCCATTTTTCTGAGCATGTAAAGAACAAAACAGCACATGAATATGCTATAGCAACAGATTTATTGTTCATATATACAATAAAATCAAATGCTCTATACTTGCAAAAGTTATAAAAAGCTTTAGAAAACAGAGGTGAAGGGAATTTACCACATAGCTTAAGAAGGGTGAATATGGAAGCGGCTATGAGAAACACCATTGAGATTGCAACCCAGAAGTGCTAAGACAAGTGTCACAAGATTCAGTATAAAAAACTTGAGAAAGTCAAAAACGAAATTGTATTGCAATATAAAATATTCTATTATTAGTCATGCATCTTTGGTACCATGCTCAACGCCCAAATTGCTACTATGACAAGACAAATGATTAGGTAATTAAAAAAATAAGACATACCAGTTTCACGTGAACTACAAAAAATACAAACTTATGAGCTGAAACTAAAAAAAGTAGATAGGAGCACAAAAAAGTAGAAAACTGTAATAGATTTATAAAATTTTGCATTACATATGCAAGAACAAGGGTTATGCAGCAATAACTTAACAATTACTAGAAAAAATTTCCTACATCAACATCTATAATTCTTCTTCAAAAACAAGCTCCTATAAGACTCTAGATTAATGTTATTTCTCATTATGAAACCCATACTCATAAGAACAGTGATGAATTGAAGAATTCAACTCGATTGAACTTACAGGAAGTGTCTCCCAGATAGCTTCATCACTCATGCTCTCTTCATCTCCTGGCATTAAAGCTTTACACATCCTGAAAATTAGAGTGTCAATTGGAGAGATCAAAATGCCCAGAGAAGTTCAGGGTGATGTGATAACTCTAATATGTGATGGATTTTTTCTTCTTGGTGTCTTTTTATCTTTTCTAGTGTCTACAGATGTACCATTGTTAATTTTTAACAGTTACTATAATCGCCTCTAGTCCTATTTTAACAGAATTGACATAAAGAGTAGTGCCCAATTTTGAAGATAGTTCTTACGAAAGTTACAAGTTCGCTTTTTGTATATTCAAAGGCCTCTTTATACATGATTTTATAAGTAACTCCGTTTCTCATAAAAGGAAGTTACTAGTTCGCTTTTTGTATATTCAAAGGCCTCTTTATACGTGATTTTATAAGTAACTGTGTTTCTCATAAAAGACCATTTCTCACATAAGTGTTCTAAACCATTACTTATATGAACACTTGCAACCCAACACTTCTTGTTTTCCAATTCAAAAACGCATTAAAAACTTAAGTTCAAGATCAACAAAAGTAACTTATCTTAATAACACCTATCTCAATATTATTTGGAAGTCCATCTGAATATTAGTAGTTTAGTACTGCCCTATAAGTGAGTTTTAAAAAGTCATCTACTACCATTGGATAAATTGGACCAGTTGACTGAGACGAATAGACTTTATCATGGTTTTAAACATTGTAAATTCAAAACAACGCTATTAAAAAGAACTTATCTTCACAGTACCTAACTAAATATTATGTAGAAGTTGATCTAAATAGAAGTACCATCATATAAGCAAGTTTCAAAAGTCATCTACCATAGGATAAATTGGACCAGTTTGACTGAGACGAATAGGATTTATCATGGTTTCAATTTTTTTTTTGTCTCCCTCAATCCAGATCCAGGGAGACACTAGCATCAATGCATCTAGAAAAATTGGCATAGGCAGACAATATCCGACAAAAGCTCGGATGGACAAGAACTCACAAGAAAGGTGAACGACAAAGATTCAACACTAGATTGGTGGCAACAATTGTAGCAAAAGGTGATTGCGCTCACCTCAGGCACCCTCACAATCCATCCCCAGGATATATGAAGGGAGGTAAATCACGAGGTCAGCTTATAGCCGACCGCTAAGTGGCTAGAGGTTGGGAGGAGTTTTTTTTCCCGAAAGTATTTTACCGCCAATGACAAACTAGAGGAACCTAGGTTGAGGTGATGAGGAAGAAGTTTCAACCCCTTCTAATCAATATCAAACAACATAATCTCCCTGAAAAAACATGTAGGTCAATATGCATCGGAACTCTACCATTCCACCAAGCTATAAACCCTAGTATTTTTATCCTCCAAACTAGGATAATTATTGTATGAGGTCTACCCAATGCTAGATGCAAAAAGCATGTAATAGATCGATATGAGCATCAAGAGTTGTTCCATAAATGAGTTGTTGTTGCTACCTCCTCCTGGGTTCCTCCTTCCCACTGAAGAAATCTAAGCCCATGTTGACTAATTTTTGATGGCTTGGATATCAATTGAAATTGATGGACGTTACTGATCATAGTTAGTCAAAACCAATGCTTTTGTTGTGATTGTACTCAAGAACCAACTTATTCCCATGGAAGAAATAAGGCTACTTTAACCTAGCATTAAGGCACCTTGGGAAATGCGAGGGAAAAAACTAGGGGTAGGAAAAAATGGGAGGAAATTGGTTTTTCTTTATATCCTTGGGAAGAAACAGGAAGAGGATAGAAAGAAACTTCTTTATTTCATTTTTTATCAAACTTGAAAAACAAAACAATAATTGGACAACATTAATTCTTTGTTTTTTTACTTAAACAATAATTGGACAACATTAATTCTTTGTTTTTTTACTTTTTTATAAGATAGTTGGTTGGAGTCGGTTTCCATCATTTTCCACCCGATTTGAGCCGAAGGGATATGAGAGAAAGGAGAGAAATATGTCTCTTTCCAACCTAGTAACAAAGACTGGGTGGACATTATGTAAGTTGTGCAAAATAACACGAAACAAACTTGATAAACAATAACTCCCAGACAATAGATCTTCAGCTTATGTAGTACAAATACACCTAAGCTTCTGGCAAACTAAAAACTGGATAAGCTATGGTAATTAGCTTAAAGTGTCTATAGTTAAAGATCCATTCCAGTTTTATTAATAAAATTCTCAGTTGTAGCCAGCCTTACATTTTATATCTAGAATGTGGTATTGTGGTGCTAATAACAAGGTAAAATATCCAATTATCAATGAATATTCTCCTGCTATTTCCCTCTAAGATAGTATAAATACAAACATAAATATATTTACCTGAAATTATCAACAAGAATGGTTATCTCAAAGGCCAAAAGTGGAAGGAACACAACCTTTAGGTTGATAGAACGTCCAGCATTAACTGTATGAAATTCCAAATAAGAACTATCAGTAGTGTTCATATAAATGGACTACTAACTAACTGTGTCTTACCACTTATATTGTGAAGATATATACAAAGAAGTAGTTCAAAGGTAATTAACAAAGGTACTGCAACAACAGCATGACAAGGTGCCCACTGTATAAAAACAAGTATATCAGGCCAGGTTACTGAACTGACAATTATTACTAGCCACGTTGTAGACAACAGAACAAAAACATTTTCTTGAATAGACATTAGAAGTTAAATCATACATGGCGATCATGAGGCAATGACGGAGCAGGTAAGGAGAACCTCCCTCGTGCTGTAACAGCATGAAATATCCAAAGAGGAACAAATATTGTCCTGGCACATCAGGAGAAAATGAGGCCAACATCATAAATATATGAAGCACTAGATTTATGTAGATTCTCACAACATAATGGGAGTCCACAATTGGTGAGGGAGGAAAAAAATTATTGAACTTCAATTTAGAATATAACTAAACAATACCACCTAGCCAATAGAGATCTATAAATCTATAAAGTTACAAAAGAGACAAGGAAAATTATGAGGGGTAATTCCCTTGTTCAATGGTAAGTATAATTCTGTCAGTGGTTGCGTTAAAGATACATGCGACATCTGGACCAGTATGGTGACTAAAATAAGGTGGACCATATATCACATGTCTTATATACTGCATAATCCTCATTCAAATTGCATTTAACAAAGCAACTTGTGTGACATGTCCATTTTACTACGCACTGCTGGTGAGAGAAAACAACATTCCAAGCATGTGACCAAGTTCAGCGGCAGAGACAATACCATGCCCCAAGTTAAATTTTAGAAACCCACAAATGTCACTTTCCCAGGGCAAGTATTGTCGTAACACATACATAAAAAGAGGATAATTCCCATTATAAAAGTTCATCTAATTGTGACTACGGGAAGAGCATCACTAGAATGACAGCAAGATGAAAAATCACCAATAAACATTTGCATTTTAGTTCACGATAATACTAGTAATCTCCTGATTTTAGCTACTGAAGGAATTTTCGCAAATGATAACTACCACCAAATCCAAGAAGAAAGAATTTCCCAAGGTAATATGAATTGCAAAAATAATCAAAGAAAGTTAGAAAGAGAAAACAAAAAAATTAAAACGAAACATAATTCAAGTGAACGTGGTGGCAGAACGAAAGTCGCGAGTTATGAAGAACCGGAAGCAGGGAATTTGATGTCACAGACAACCAATCCTGCTTTCCTTTTCCAAAAATAGAGGTTTAGAATTGAAACGTGAAAGAAAGTTGTATAAAACAAAACTCATCTCAGTCATCCTTTCTATCCACCCCGTAAATCTCAAAAACTAAAAGTGCCGTCTTTTTTAAGGAATCGGTGAGATCATGGCAAACAATCCGGAAGCTAACACGATTAAATCCAGGTAAAGGGCATCAAATTAGAAAGGGGCGAAAGCGAAAGCAGAACTGACCACCAAGAGTAGGGCGTCCGACCGTCAATCTTGAGGGCGAGGAAGAGGGTAAAGCAGAAGAGAAGCGCGTGCGCGGCCAGTGCCTGCGCCGCCTTCCCCACCTTCCTCCACGACATGGCCCTCTGTCGATGCATAGCCACAGCCCCGCCTCTTCCAAACCCTTCTCCTCTTCTCCTCTCTTCCTTCCCGGTATCCGAACCAGCGCCGCCACGGAAACCGCTGTCTCGCGATCTCTAACCGAATTTCTCTGGCTGAGCTGGATAACGCAGGCGAGCTTCGAAGGTCATCAGATCATCCTACCACGCCCCCTTCCCCTTCACCTTCACGATTTATTCTACAAATCACTTGGAAGCTGGTCGAGTCACCCCGGGAAGGTTCAAGGAGCGGCGTCGCCCGCCCCTGGATCAGCTGGTAAGTAAGTGGCCTGTGTTGCCACCAAGAGGTCAGTGGGTCGAAGATCGTCAGTTGCACACAAGAATAAAATCTTGATCTGCTGGTTTAAATTCCTGAGACCCCCAGTCCATTTACCCGCCCAGCTTAACCGTGATTTACTCCCTCTAAAATCCTGTAGGATCGGGTTCAAAAAACCGCTGGGGTGGCGGATTCCACTTTTTTTTTTTTTTGCCACCAAGGAGCGGCGTCGCCCCCTGTAATTTCTAAAGAAATCGGAGGCGCCGTTGATCGAGTCAACGGTGGTTTGGATTGGTTCGGATCGGATCACTCCCAACAAACTTCTTTTATTGTTTTGTTTCGCAAACAAAAGAGAATCCCCGTATAAATAGTGGATTTACCAGTTAAGCAAACTATTTATATAATATATACTTCTTTATTAAAATATAATTATACAACTTGATTGTTCACGACAAAATATGACTGTCCCACAAGCTGAGCGACTCTGCGTGACAGCCGAAATGGGACCCCACGCTCACTGAGCAAAGGTGATTTCTATTCACCCACCATCTTCGATGGATAAAAGATAAATAACGTATGAAAAGGACCACACGCTCATGCTCGACAGTGTTCCTGCATATCTGTACCGAATCTGGAATGTTGCATTGCTTGAGTGCGCAGTCGTTGGAGGCACCCAGGATTTATGATCCATAATTTATAATTTTCTTATGTTTTAAAATTAGATGAACTATTAAATTAGACTATGAATCCATGTATTTGATCCTCTTGATCTGATCTAACGATCTTTCTATCCATGTGTCAGACTTATGTGATAGAAGGAAGACAATCAAAAATCCTTTTAGTCAGCAATCTAATTTATCGAACTTAAGGTTTTTAAATTATAAAATCATTGTAGAATAATTTATAAATAGTTAAATCATCTACTCATTTTTATTTTTACCCTGTTACTATTTCCATTTGACTAGTTTTTAGAAAGTCGAATCGATTTTATTTTTTAAACCAATTTTGACCGATTCATGTTCAAAAATCACATCTCTTAAATATATTTTATCAAATGATAAACCTAGAGACCTTAGAATAACATTATCTATTTCCTATGTATTAGTTTAATTTTCTTGATTATATAAATACCCTTAAATATAGTCAGCTGATAGATCTAGAGAACTCGAAATAATACGAAATTAATTTTTATATTTTTATGTGCTCGTCTAATTCTCTTGATGGTAAAATATTATCAAATATCAAGGTGACATAATATATTAAAAACAGTAATTTTTAAAATAAGAATCGGTAAAATTTGATTAAAAACAAAATTGGTTTGACATTAAAAAAAAAATCAACTGGGAACAATAATAAAGGTAAAAATGAGAGTGAATGCTTGATTGAACAGTTTATAAACTATTCAATTTGATAGTTTCACAACCTTAACCTACTCGATTTAAATGAGTGTAACAGCAGAAGATTCATGACTGCCGTGCTGGGCAAACCTTCTCATGTGCATCGCCTCGATGTGCCTACCGAAATTAATGTCAGCATCAATCCGTGCATGAATATTGTGTCTGGTGATGCGTGCACAGTTTGACGTCGACATTTATTTATATGAACAAGGGCAAGAAAACGCCTGACAGCGAAATTTATTCCTACTAATTAATTGAGTTAGGAACGGCCGGCACCAACCCAAATTGCGTTCATACACTTGCAAACTCGCTGACTTAAAATTGCTATCTTCTTTTCGTTGACTGTCTATAATCTGGTTGAACTGTATTTGTCATGTTGATGAATTAGGTCTATCGTATTAATTGACTATCTCGAGAGATGATTCTTCTTCCTGATCTATCTTACAACTGTTTTACATAAAATTTGAACAGAGAGTTCACCAGTAGGTCCTTTGCTCGAACAATTAATAATTGATCTCACTGGCGCTGCTAGAAAAGGTCATCCCACTCCACAAGCTGGAGCTCTGGTGCATAGAGAAAAAACAAGGAAGCCAACACAAGTATGGAGACCGCGAAGGTGGCAAGTGACTTCCATGGATTTTGAACGAGAGTAATTCCCTCTTTCCGACTGCTATTTGTTCCAAATGCAAAAGTTGGAGATGTGAGAAAGCCAAATATGATGCCCGAAATCACGGCGCTAACATGAGTCCTGCAGCCAGAGGAATCATCAAAGGCCTCCTTTCACAAGAATTAGCTTGTAAGGATATGCAATTGAAAAGGATGCACAAACAGTAAATACAGACCAGTTGTCGACTCTTCCAAAGCTACTCAAGACAAAGCTCAGGGCAGTGGCGATTACTGCTTTCAAGAACATGTTCAGTGAAACTTCTTTTGATCCAACTTCTTTATTCTGGACTTGGTAGACGAGCCAAGCTCCAATTATGGCGAATTCTGGAGCCTGTTTAAACACATTAGTCCTTAACAATAAGAACATCTCAGGGAAATATGAATCATGCACAATGAAAACTTTGTTGAAAGTATGCTCTTAAATTTCTCCTGATTTTGGACAAGCTTTATATTGAATATAACCTTTAGGGCATTTTACTGAAATTGAATGATACCTCAATTGTTTTTAAAATAAGTGCATGATTAGCTATTTCTTTCCTCCCATTTCTCTTCAAGTAAACTGACTTAATACAAGATATGGAAAAAAAAAATGTTTTTCTACATTCATAGATACTAAATCATGCTCTATTTTAAGTTCATTTCGGCTGCACGACAATAATTTGGATGAAGAAATTAAAAAGACCGACCAAATCATGAATATGCTGCCATGCAAATTGAGTTTCACTTTCTCTACTTCTAAGTTATAGACACTAAATGGAAGAATTTGCTGGTAAAGCATAATTAACATGAATGATGAGTGAGTACAAAGTAACACCCCCTGTAATACCATTCATTCACGAAAATAGGATTCAAAAAATGAGTATTTCATTAGTTAAGTTGCATATATCCTAGTGATTTTAACTCTCTTCACTTTGTTTTTTATATTGTTGGATAAAATACAAAACTAATTTAATAAATCCATCGTTTCGGCATATAGATCTGATGAAGTCAATTTCCGCTGCTTTGGCTTCCCAAATATTAGTTAATGGAAATAAGAATCTTTAGAAAGGATCAGGTCGGAAATACCTCTGTACCTCTGATAATTAGTACTGCCAAAAATATTAACAATTCCAATTCTTTAGGTGTCATGGTGAATAATGTTATATTATTAAACTAGTGGTTTTTCTTCATAGTGTGAAAACGTTATATAAGAGACAATGGGAAATTAACTTTTCTTTTAACTTAACAACAACAACCTGAAATGGTTGAGAAGATAACACAGCCATTTAGGATATCTAAATTGTAATGGGGAGAGTGGTTTGACTATCTAATTCAACAAAAAACATATGCTTTTAAGAACAGAAGGCATGTTTATAGAACTATTGAAGGAACAAATAAAAGTAAAATCAACTGATCCAATAAGAAAAGCATATTTTGCAAGACATCAAACAGGAACATAAGTTCAAAAGGACATACTGTACCACAAACTGTCAGCTCAGGAGTGTGAAGAAAGCTTGTCAAATTACCACAAATTCCTCCCAATATATACATCAGGAAAAAGGTGAAAGGGCCGTAGGCTTTACAAACTCGAGGTCCATATGTAAGAAGAACCCAACAACTCAGGGCAACATGCAGGAATCCTGAGTGCTGCAAAGGAAAGACGGAACATTGCAAATAGAACTTTCATGCGGCATTAAACTCTAGATTTTAAATATGAACCAAAGTTGATGAAATTTGGTTAAATCAATAGAACTGAAATGCTGTGGAAACATAGAATACACAATATTAATCTTTAAACCAGTGAGTTTTTGTAATGAGTAAACAATAAAATTATCCACCAAATTGCAGTTCTATAAGTAAATAAAAAAGCAAATTAACATATAGGTCATATTTGCCAGGCTCAGAAGGAATCTAAGATACCCTATGTTTTTCCGGTTCATTCCTTATTACATCAGTAGTGCTTGATACGAATACAAACACTCTTGGCAGCCTCACCTTATTTTAAGTCTCTGAATAATCAAACTGTAGTTTATAGTCGCTGAATAATCAAATTGTATGTGCTACTTTTGCTTGGATGGGGAAGACCAATAATAATGAATTAAACAACGTACCAGAAACATTGGAGTTAATAGTCTCCACCATTCCCCAAGAAGGATCAATTTATTTATCTTTGCTCCATAGATTAAAGGGAGAGACAAGTTCTCTACATCCGAGTTAACTGGACTCGCTATTTCAAATAAGTATACAGCAATATCTATTGCAGCCAATACACTTCTGCATTCATAAGAAATGCCAGTGTTAATTATTTACTAGTAAAACTTCAGGAGAAGATTCTGCAGAAAAAGGATAATAAAATTTGGAATCTCACGTCTTGGATGAAAATATAACACCTACAAATGAATCATGCTAATGATGCAAAATACTTTACCAATTGCAGTCTGCAGGTTTTTGCTATTTATTCACAAGTAAATATATTAATGGGGACACACTATGTGTTGGGTTGAAAAGAAGAAAACTCACATTAGATAAAGATCAGAAGCTTCATCCTCTGTTGGTAGATTTTGGATATTTCTGGTACCAAAAATCAACGAATCTGTTCTGTCATCCAAGTTCTTTTTATCTTTATTTGTATATGGTTCCAAATCTACATCTTCTTTTTCATTGCCTTCTATTCCAGTAATTGATGTTCTCTCAGGATTTCTTTCTGATACTCGTCTTTGGAAGCTGGGCAAACTTCTCTTTTCCGAGTCTATATTAGCTAAAAAACAAATTACTAATAGTATTATTCACAGAATAGATGAATACACCTTACAAGTTGCAAAACTTAACAAGAATAGTTAGACGAAGCTTTAGTATGTTAAGAATAGAAGAATAAGGAACTAGAGGAAAGAAAATTGCTCTATAATCACATGCCAATGGCATGTGAAGATTCCTGTAGACCCTATGTTAGATGCAGCTGGGTCTGACTGATTGGTCAGACATACAGTTGAAGCTATCAAATAACTATCCTACAATCAAGTTTCAAAAAGATGAGCACCGATGATAGAAAATGAGATTGTCTTACATGCTAACATTTAGAAGTATCTTTGTCGGCTAAACTTCATTTATAAACTGAGATAATAGTGTAGGGCCATAAAAGAGTATCACTCTTCTGGGCTACTGCTGAAACCTAGACATGTCCTGAATTATCAGAAGGATGTCTGAGAAACTTGAAAGATGTAGCAAAGAATTGTGCTACATTGAAATTTATCAAAGAAGTGGCTTGAGAGTGGGTTCCTGTTGTTGGAAGGGTGGTGGGTTGGCATTCTGCAGTGGAAGTTTCTGACACGGTGGGTTGAATGCGAGGGATTATGTTCATTGGAGCCTTTGAATTTGGACTTCTTATATTAGATTAGAAGAGGAAAGGACTTCTTGTATTATTAATGAAAAGCTATGAATTTATACAATTCATGCATGTAATCCACCTTAGTTATAGATCATCAACCCATTCTTCATTTAGCTATTAGCTTCTGTAAGTAAATTAAGGATATGTATTTGGTACAAGAACAAGCTAATGGCTAAATGAGGAATGGTTGACTTACTAAGGAGGATTCTCTATTAGTAGCTTGAAACAAGATTAAACAAGAGAAGATTTCTCAGGTTTTAGGTTTTTGAACAATGAATCAAGGATAACTATGATTTCAGGAGCCAAACACATCTGAGAATCTTGATCAAGCAGTGATGATGATCATAAGAAATCAATGAATAACAATGTTATACATTTTCTGCGAAAGAGATGTAGAAGTTTTAGGAATGATTCTGAATGTATTTTCGCAACATACATTACTGGGAATAATGACATGAAAATCAAGTATGACAAGCCACTAAAGCCTGACATATAAATGAATTGCATCAAGTCAGCTGGTTGGTTAAGCACAAATGCAAAGAAAAATTATTGTAAGTCATCTCATTCTCCAGAACCTAACCAAATTATTCCTTAATTCCACAAGAAGACACGTGATGTAGTTGTAGATGATATACTGCCAAATCTAGCATGGTTTGAAAATTGAAATAAAACAGTTCTGCCAAGATTTTGCAGAAACAACTGACTGAAGTAACGCTTGAGTTAAACCTATTGATTGTAAAGATTATATGATTTATATCATGAACTGACTTAGCTAAACCAGGTAGGAAGCCAGGTTTCCTGACTTGACCACTACATGTAGATTAAATGACATCTTGAAATTTTATAGTAGCAAATGAGTATTGTTCATTTCATTGAAATGTGGATATTTGATCTTTCATTGAAGTAATTTTGTAAAAATGAGTTCAGAACCAATTACAGAAGTGACTACCAGATAAGCGTCCAAAATAGTTCTCCAATGAACTCAATCCAGTCTCTTTTTTATCATCACAGCCTGTGTCAATGGTTTTTGCAATGTTATCCTTTAGTCCTCCTGAAGAATCCATCTTAATCATCCTTCTTTCAAGAAGAATCTGAGAATTATTTCCAAGTTGTCTGTCCTTCGTATGTTTCAGCTTGCTAAAATACAAGTCCAGTTTTGTAAGCTGTCTCTTAATGTTAGATGCTGATGATACAGAGGAATCTGAACCATCCTGGTCTCTCTGATGGCCACTTTCAGAATCAGACTTTCCACTACCCATACAGTAAAACTTATCAGATGCAACTTCATTGGAACTCATATATGGCACTGAAGAAAAACAATTTATGTTGAATGAATTGAATGTTTCACTTCTCTGCCCTTTCCAAGTTATATCGGCTACAAGATACACTGTACTTTGTCTTACATCTATTTGATTAGCTATATAAGCAGACGAGCACAACCTATGTCCTGGAAGAAAAGAATTGCCTTTGTCAACCAGTTGGAGCACTTTCTTAGTAACATGAATCCCATCCTTACAGTACAAAGTACATATAGAAACTGATGCCATCGTAAACGTGAGCCAACAGATATGCTCAGGCTAACAGTAAGTAAAGTTTCTGTCCATGTCCCTCAAACCATTTAAGCCTTTTTCTGCCATTTAAGCAACCAGGATCTGTGGCCATAGTTGACAAAAAAACATGAGTAATTTTGCCTCCTCCACAAGCAGCTTCCTGCGTATATTACCAAATTCAATAAACTTGCCAGCAACTGTTCAACCTTCTAAATGTAAGAATCAGTGTGTTATCTCCAGCAGCAGTATATCAGATAGGTTCATGTCATAAGAACTTTCTGAAATATCAGTACATGCATTTAAAATCTACTGAGAATAACATGAACTCTCTTTAAATCATTTCTACTCGGAATGTTAAGTGTAAGAACATCATTTATGATTGCCATCTTATTTCATCAATTGATGCAATGACATGGATTGAGGGGCAAAATACTTACATTTTTCTGTTCCACCTCCTAATCTATGGCTTTACTGTGATATACTTTTACTATCAGTAGCACTTAACTGCACAGCATAAAACTATAAAACATATATCCCTTACCATTCCATTCCTTTAGGCCTTGCATTAAGTTATGGTTGAATAGAGACTCAATTTCATCGACAATAACAAACTAACCACTGAGTTTCTAAATAATCACTTAAAATTCACCAGATAGTTGGATGACTATTCCAACTCAATACGAATCCATGATAAGATAATCTTTTGCTTGGCCTGAATAATCAACCTACATCGTCAGACGAATTATCCTTAAACTAAACACACCACAACAAATATATTCCAACCTATATGGCAAGTCGAATAACAGAAGTTCTGCACAAGGCAAACCTTTTCGATTGAGATCGATAAAGCACCTCTAAGGATCTTTACCCGATGCGTCAAAAAGAGAGATTCAACTCAGCACTCTCGCTGCCCGCGATAACAACACCAACGACGATCCTCTCGAGCGGGGCCGGCGAGCGGGGTTTAAGGGTTCGGGGGAGGCCAGGAAGAAGGTGAAGGCGGAGGACAACCGAGGGCGACGGGGAATCAAGTGGGCCGCCTTATCCGCAGGAAGCCCAATCCCGCAGCCCTACTAGGCGCTCGTGGACCCCACCGCCCCCGCTGACTGGCGGAGAGGAAGGCACTCGGAACGGGAGGATAAAGAAGACAGGAAATCGCCTTCTGCTTCACCAATTAACACGCAGACAATACAAAAAGATGGAGAGAACCGTTTTTGGGTAGTATCTACGACCATACAAAAACGGACAGGTCTGCGAATCAAGAGATGGGTCTCTTTCGTGCATATTGTTCTTGGAACTAATATTATTTTGATATTAAATTTGATAGTTTTATTTCAAAAATTATAAAAAAAATTAATAAAAGTATTATGACTAGCACATAATATTCTAATTAAATATTATATTTAAGAATTTTATAATAATCATCACCGCCACAGCTCTCCTCTTCCATCCTAATTAACTTGCCAAACATTCAGAGTCCACAATGGTTTAGTTTCTAATTGGCAAGCAGAGGTACAGTCAAGAGTTATATAGAAAGCTGTTATCCCACTGTACAGAAACATTTATAGTACAGAGTACAAATATTAGAAGAGAAAAAAAAAAAAATAGTTCGCACTAAACCATAAATGATAATTAGACCTGCTTGAGACGAATGTGACTTAGAGGCCTGCTCCATTTGAATTTTCAAGAACGCTCATGCAAGCAAATCATGTGTTCTGATTGGAGGAATAACAAATTACAATATGCAATCGCATAGCTGAACACATGCATCAAAACCAATCAACCCTCTTCTCCAAACTCCTTTGTGAATCTCTCGTGGACTTCTAGGTCTGCTTTGCTGACGGTTGGTCTCTGTCTTGCCAGTACTTTATCAAAGTCTGTCCTTGTGATCGGTGGTGGAAGGATCTGTTTATGCAATCAAGTTAACTGAGAGGTACTTTGAAATTGAAGAAAACTGATTAGTTTTAATAATGGCAACCACCTTATCAGCGAGGCCTTGTGCAGCAAGATCTTGCAATGTGGTCTGAACAGCACCTGGATGTCTTGGTCCACATGGCAACCACATACCCTCACTGCTCTTGTAGAAATGCATAGCATCCTGAGCTTTTCGAACTGGTTCAAACAGGACATCTTTAACCTGTGCGCAGATAAGCATATGAGAGGACACAATCAGCCAACGGAACCTTTAAAATCTTGTGGATTTCCCTAGATTTGGAGAAACTTACACAAACGGCAATGTCTGAACCAGAAAAGCCTTCTGTGCGACGAGCTAAAATGTCAAAATCACTTTCGCTCAAGTTATGAGGGGTGTCACCCAGGTGTACCTACGATACATGTTCAAAAAGTACAAGCTAAGCTAGGTGTGGAATTATTCTAGCAATATTATACCCCTCATAATCAATACCTTAAACATGTGTTGTCTGGCTTTAAGATCAGGAAGAGGAATATAAATTCTCTTATCAAAACGTCTACGGATTGCCTGTGCTTGCAATTATAAATAATAGAAGTGATTAGGGTTTAGTATCTTCAAAAGGTCAATAGTACCAACGATAAAATTAGGATATTACTAAGCCAACAACCTGATCCAAAGCGTAAGGAGTATTAGTGGCAGCAAGAACAAGAACTTTCTGGTCATTGTTTCCCACACCCTACGGAATTCAAATAATTCAATGCAAAAACAATGATCAGTTATACAAGAAGTTATAGTTTTTAGCTTCAGATGGTGCTCTAATGCACAAAAAAATCTACCTTAATGGAACTACAGTCTACTACCAAGAATATAACCATTAGAAACCAGCCAAGAAAATGCAACAAAACTACCAGGTATCAACAAAGTTACCAATCAGCACTAACATATTGTATGAATCTTAACAGGATACTGCTGCTAGACATGAACCATTACAAACATCTATAATTGCAAACAAATGAAGAAAAATAATTATCATAAACCACCTGAACCACTAGGCAACCCCAACAATCCAACTCAATCTACATTCTACAGTTCCATTATATATAGCAAAAAATAAAAAAAAAATAAAAAAATAACTCCATTTGCAAATAAGAAACGCAAATTTGATCCACAACCATAACAATAAGTCAAAGTATCAGTACAACCATAGTTGGAAAACATCATTTCAAGCCAACATAAAAAAACACCAATCTCATTTGTATCTATAAGCATAAAAGCAAAAAAACAAAAAAAACAAGTTATCTAGTGCACCACAGAAGAACAATACAATGATCCTACCTATTTGTTGTCAGCTACATGGATTTAAGGTG
>JBAMIE010000041.1:4409363-4424685 GCA_037177295.1 Kaempferia parviflora | reverse complement strand
TTCGGGAGCTAGCCGTACGTAATCAAAAGTCAACACAAAGTTGACCGATGTCCGAGCGCTCAGACGGTCTGGGTGCCCCGAACCCCTCCGAGCCTGATCGTGCGCCATCTCAGGTGCCCTGCAGTCCGGGTGCCCAGAAGTGGATAAAATTTTATCCGAACATCGTTGACGAGCCGTTTACGAGGGAAAAATTTGACCACCTAGGGGTGTCCGAGAATGCTCGAGATATATTTTACCAGAGACTATAAATAGAACCATGGTTCTTCTTATTATGTACAACAAACTCTGTAATGTCTTCTACTTTCGATCTTTTCATTTATGAGCTTAATTTCTGTGTACGAGACTTCTCCGCCTCCGCCTCCGCCTCCGCCTCGTACAATCCTTCGATTTAGGATTGCAATTTTGCAAACATGACTTGGTACATCTAGTGGGATTTGCATAGAGGTGTTAAAAATGAATTTGACCTGACAATCTAATTCGAGGTGACTCAAAAAATATCATATTCGAGTTGGGTGTTTTTGGGTTTGGGTTAGGGTGTTTTTGACTTGTGTCAGGTTCGAATTAATATAGATTGACTTAAGTTTAGGATTTAGTAGATTTTTTGAGCTTAAATTATATTTTTTTTTAAAAAAAAATTAAGATATTTTGTATCTTACTATTTTCTTAAGAATTTGTACCATTTACTAACTAACTTTCAATTAATTTAGTGATACCTAAAAGTAAATTACGTCAATGTCTTTTTTTTTTCTTTTCATATCGAAAATAGTTTCAAGATTTATTAGTAATTTTAATTAGGGATCTCAAGTTCAAGACTTAAATGTGACATATTATTAAAATTTGTTTACATTAATCAATCATAGATCTAGAGTTTGAGACTTAGCTACGATGTATTATTGAAAAATTTTCACATTAATAGGTATTGCACTGCTGTGATTCTCTTTAGTTCCACATCTTAGGATTGACAACACCGCAAACAGAGAAGATTCTATAAATACCTTGGGTTTGCGACATTAAAAAATATACATTTTTTGCCTTTTAGCTAAGATCAAGTGTATTATATGTTTTTATCAGTGTAATATATGATATAAAAAATTAAATTAATTTTTATGAGGGAGAGTCCGTTACAATAGTTTGCTCTGAGATTTGTAGTTTGCTTTGGAGTTCGTTTAATTTATCATGTTTATGTATTATATTGTACATGTAATACATGTGCGATGACTAATATAAAATAGTAATATTAAAGTGAACAATTATGTAAAAGAAATAATAAAAAAACCTTTTTTTAATCAAATTATTCAAGTTAGTTGAATTATCCAAATTCACATTCAGATTTAAAATTTTTGAATTATGTTTGGTTCGAATCTAAATTGAAATTCTTTTATAAATCTCTACTTCAATCCTATCCAAACACAGCTAATCCATTTGAATTGATTTTTTTTTTTTTCATAAAAGTGATTATATTCTTCCATCAGTTTATCTCTAAATTATATAAAGGCTTTTTCCCGACGGTCAAATTAACTGGGAGGTGAGGAGAGTTTTACCATTTGAACTCCCTACGTTTGGGTGCCCGAATCGTCTTGCTTTTTGACAATTTTTTTACAATAATTAATTAATTAATTAATGTGGTTCAAGAAATACTAGAAAAATGGTCACTCCGTGGTTGCTTCAGGAACATTCTCCATTCCTACATCTCATTGGCCATCCTCATCTCTCCCGCCTGTTCAGTATATTCTACTATTTCCCTCAAGGTGCCTCGACGACGTGCTGCATTCTTCATAGCCGATGGCTTCTTTCAAGAGCTCGCAGGCTTCTCTTCGCCTCTCCCCCGTCCACCTCGTCGCTTCCTTTCGCTCCCCAAGTCCTCGTCTCCAGAAGCCTCAACTTTCCACCGTCTCTTGGTTCTTCCTTAAGAAAGCGAGGCTCGTTAGGTCAATCCGCAGACTGAATCGAATCCCCTTGGTTTCCGTCGACGAGAAAAACTCTGGCAACTTCATAATGGAAGAGGAGCGACCTTCTTTCGATCTCAATCTCGCCGTTATTCTTGCTGGGTTTGCCTTTGAGTCCTATAGAAACCCTCCGGTGTGTTCTGTAGTTTTATTCTTGTTGCTGCCTGATTTTTTTTCGTTACTGTTGATTTCTTGGTGAATAGAATGATGTCGGATGGCGCGAGGTTGATGCTACTGATTGTCAAACAGTATTCCTGTCTGAGTACGTATTCTATTCTCGCGATGTGCTTGATCGCGTGAATCTTTATTGATTTGCCGTTTCTCTTTTCTATATACTTAAAGTTTTCTCTATTGGTTTTTATCGTTACTGCTTTTGTTACTCTTTTCTGTATACTCGAAACTTGTGATAACTGAGAGAATTTTACAAAGGAGCTATGCATTTTTTCGTTATTTTGTTTTCTTTAGCACTGATCCTTACTGAGTCCGTATGCTGTATGCGTTTCCTTTATTGCAATGCGCTTGCCCGTGTGGATCTTTTCTGGTTTACTGTTTCTCCTCTTTATACTCTGAAAATATGATCATGAAAGCGGATGTAGCCACACTTGCCATCAAGTCGTTCTCATCTTGTTTACTGTAGCCCTATTTCCTTTTTTTTTTTAATAAAAAATCTGTAATGAATGTCCATTGCTTCTTTAAATCGTTGTGTCGGTAATCATGCCGTTTGGAAATGTTTTCATGGGTGTGATTTTGATATCACATCCATGGGTTTGTGATGCTACTGGGTAAAGGGTACTTAACCTTAAATGTCTTCAAAGAATCTTTTCCTTGATGTAAGAATCAGTATGTCATTTAATTGGTGTTGTCTCTTCTGAGTTGTATTACTATTGTTGTTATCGTATTTTGGTAGGAAATTTGTTTGTGAAATATATGATGGACAACTTCAAGTTAAGTTAAAGAAAGGTGTAAACTTTCCTGCGATGGACCCATGGGTATGACACTTTCCTCATTCTTATGAAAAGGACTTTTGAGTAGGTGATTTTTGTTGTGGAATACTTACTTTATATTAACCAGGTTGTATATCCATCTATAAAAGTTTGATTTTGGCGGGGTAAGTTATCTAGAGGAGTAGGACCATAGTTTTCTGAATTTACCCAGGTTTGTAGACAGGTCTCTCTTGGCTGATGTCCAAGAACCAGGACTTTGGTCTTATTCGGTTCTTTTCTTTTCTTTTTGAATGCTTTATTCTTATTGAACTCCTTTTATCTCTTTTGTACTCAAACATAACAATATATTCTCTGCACCTTAAGGTAGGGAAATGGATTATGCATAGGATAATTTAAATTACCTAAAAGAAGATTGAGAAAACAACACTTAATTTTGCAAAACAACAACTAGATATTACTCAAACCTGGACAAAGGCACGAAGACAAAAGTTGTTGGGATCACAATTGCATCCGGATCCACTTGAAGTTGGAGATGGCTCTATTGTTGCTCTCTCGAATATGCTATCTCAATCATAGCTAAATGACCATGATAGATTGAAAAATCAGAAGGACAAGCCACATGATCATGCTCAAATGAGTTTTTCCATGAAAGATGTCAATAGGTCTGCTTTGAGGATGCCCTAGGTAGAGATTTTATAAAAAATTGTGTGGTCTAGGGTACTTGAGATTTAGTATGGTAAGGACGTGTATAATCTCTTGGTTGTGACAAACTGATGCTGGGGAGGAGGGATATGATGATCATAGTTAATTTGAATGAAAAGGAAGTGAATAATCTCTTGGTAGTGACAAACTGATGGCATAGGATGTTGGAATGACATTGGAATAGGAAGAGTTGGTGTCTCCAAGTTTAAAGCATTTGAAATTGCAATGTTGTTTCCGATTTGCACAATTTTAAATATGATGCATGCTGGGGCCACAAAGACTTTGAGTTGCTTTACAATTGGAGGGGGAGGGAACCAGACTATTCAAGGAATGAAAGAGGTATTAATTTGATGGAGATATTTTGGTTGATTGTCAGAAGATGTTTATTGATGTCATGAAGGCTCAAAGAGAGGAGGTTACCATCCATTGATGCTCTTTTATGACCATCTGACATTAGGAAACGGAGAACTGGTACAATCATGCTTTTTCATAGCATGAACCATCCCTGAAGTTGGTAAATTTGTTTGAATGGAACTCGAGGCAATTTTACAACTACGATGTATACATGTGTAACATAGGGGAGAGAGCGATGATGGGAATACTTGGTGGAGCTTGTTCTACTATGCATAATGAAAATTTGTTGGAGATGATAATGAAAATTATAATTGTCTTGTTTTAACATGGAATATGGGTAACCATGAACTGGTTGGGTATATGGGTAAGATGGTGAAAGTAGAAGCATAGTTGTTAATGTCGGAATTTAGTGATCTAGTTTTTCTTTTTTTTTTTTTTTTTTTTTGCGCAACAATAAAGTCTAGTTGCATCTAAAAGAGGGATAGAGGTGACAAATGAAATTAGTTTTTGCACTCGAGGGATTTTCTCGAATAAGTCACTACATTTATAAAATGCAACAAGAAGCAATGCTGGTATGACATTTATTTTTTATTAGTGTGGTATGATAATAGTTGAGATTTTTTTTTAAAACTTATTTCATTATTTTTTTTAACAAACAATAATAACAACCAAGCCTTATCCCACTAGGTGGAGTCGATCCTTTTGTGTCATCGAGTTTTATCCCCTACTATATCATATCTATATGTAAATAAGTTTTATTTTATTTTATTATTGCTAATCAAGCCTTTTTTTGTCTTTCTTTTTCTCATTTGATGGGATTTGTGGACATACGAGGATGGACAAAATAAGAAATGAGAGTATTAGAGAGAGTCGGAGTTGCATCTATTGAGGGAAACCTCCTAGAGACATGTTTAAGATGGTATGAACATGTATTTAAACTACTAATAAATGCTCCAGTTAGGCGATATGAAACTATAACAAACATGTATATCAAACGAGGACTAGGAAGACCAGAAAAGAATTTGTTAGCAATAATAAAACAAGATAAAATTTATTTAAGTATTGATATGATGTAGAGCTCAATGGCGTAGAATGATCTATATAGTCGAACCTCATCTAGTGGGATAAGACTTGGTTGTTATTGTTGTTGTTGTCGTCTTTCTAGTTTGATGTGTATGTTTGTCATAGTTTCACATCGTCTAACTAGAACATTTATTGGTCGTCTAAGTACATGTCCGTATCATCTTAAATGTGTCTCTCGGAGTTTGCCATGAATACATGCAACTCGATTTTCTCTTTAATATCTTCATTTCTTATATTGTCCATCCTCCATACATCCACCTTAACATTTCATCTCTGCAACTCTCATCTCCTGCTCGTATGATCGAGTCATAACCCAACATTCAGATTCATATAACATAGCAGTTTAATTGCCGTTTTGCAGAACTTTCTTTTAAGTTTTAGAGGTACTTTTCGATCACATAGAACACTCGATGTTCTCCTTCATTTCAACCATGATGCTTGTATTCTATGTAAGATATTTTTCTCAATTCCTCCATCTTATTGCAAAAAAGATCCTAAATACTTAAAACTCCTAGATAATTCGTCATCTTTTTTTTAATAATTATTTCATTACGTCTAATATTGCTAAAATTAAATTTTATATATTCTGTCTTTACTCTACTAAGTCTAAAATCTTTCACTTCGTATTTCTCACCAAGATTCGAGTTTAGTATTTACTCTTTAGCATGTCTCCTTATCTTTATAGGAAACGCTTTGGTTAATCTGCTTGAAGTCTTCACTGTCATCGTTACATTCTCATGCATATCCTTAATTAGTTCAATATATGCTATGCTAACACAATTCTTTTCTAAAATTCTCTATATAATTTGTTTTGAGACTATTATAACTTTTTCCTAGGTCAATGAATATTGTGTAGATGTTACTTTTGTTTCTGATACTTTTCAATTAATTGTTTGATAAGATGTATAATTTCTATTGTCGACCTTTTAGGTATAAATTCAAATTGATTTTCGATCATCGTGGTCTCTTTCCTAACTAGAGTACTTACCCTCCGTTGATTAAACATTTTTTCGTTTTTAATATCAAGTTAAATGACTTGGTAAGTCATTCAATTCTTTGTTTCCTTATGCACTTCCTTATCGAATGTCATTGTTCTAACTACTTTTCTATTTTGTATCTCATTTAAAACTTATTCTAGTTCTAAAGCTTGAATTCTATAATAAAAATTTAAATTTCTAT
Organism: Kaempferia parviflora; assembly: GCA_037177295.1. Lineage (NCBI taxonomy): Eukaryota > Viridiplantae > Streptophyta > Magnoliopsida > Zingiberales > Zingiberaceae > Kaempferia > Kaempferia parviflora. The sequence continues at coordinate 4,418,477 of JBAMIE010000041.1, read as the reverse complement.
ACGATACTTAAATTAGCTAAGTTAAGTTGGTCACTTAAACTTTTATTAAAAAGTGGATGATAATACCTCTTCCACCGCTCTTTTATTTCCTTATCATTTACTAGTGTACCATATTACATTTGTTTTTAATACATCTTATTTGGATAAGATCTCTTTCTTTTCTCTCTAGCTTTAACTATTTTCTAAATATTTTTCCTTTTTTTTTTATCTAATTTTTGATATAAGCGTTCAAAAGTTTTATTTTTTTTTTCATTCACAACTCTCAACATCTTTCTTGACTATTGTATATTTTTTAAAGTTTTTATATTTTGATAAATAACCTCCAATTAGCTTAGATGTCCTATTTTTATCATTTATAACCTAAAATCAATTTACGAACGTTATATCTCACTTGCATTTTTTTCTCACATATTTTATACATAATTGTAGCCCTTTTTTTTGCTTTCTTTTTTTTTTTTTTTTGTTATTTTCCCATATTTATAATACCATTCCTTTGCCCTTTCTCCTTTAGGGAATTTGGGTATTCTTATTGTATTTACTCTCCAACACTCCCAACCACAAAATCATTTCGTTCTTCTCATATTAAAAATACCTCATGTAGGTCATCCCAAAATCTAGATTCGGTGACTTTATCTAATTCTACTTAAGGTGCATATATGCTATTATCTTGAGAGCTATAATCTTATCCCTCTTTCTAATTACTTGTACAATTTCATTCTTTAACGAACTATTTACAACAGTACCTACTTCATTTTTTATTTTACTCCTTATATACCATAATTTAAAATCCGAGTTTTCTATTATTTTTGCTTTCTCTCTTATCCATTTTGTCTCTTGTACGCATAATATTTTTCTCCTAATCATTGTATCTATTGCCTTGATTGCTTTACTAGCGAGCGTTTCTATGCTCCATATTCCAAATCTTAGACCATTAGTTTTTCTATAATATTTTTTTTTATCCAACATATGGGGCGAGAACTTTTGCATATTTAACACTACACCTAAGTTTTCAAGGAGATGTAGTGGTCTTTGTTGACACGTTACGAACTCTTACATATTTAACACTATATTCGAGATTTCATGGAGATGTAGCGGTCCTTGCGGAGACGATCTTATAACGCGTTCTTTCCGGAGAATAATTTAGCATTAGCACAATAGTTTGATGGAACATTTACCTGAATTCAATGCTAGTTGACAACCTAATGCAACCTTCATCCTTTCTCATTCGTGCTTGGGACTGACGGGCTTATTGTTTTTGTAACTTGATTTATCAAAATTTTAATTCAATTGACTTTTGGGTATATGTTTATATTTGGAGATAAACAAGTTAAATGGAAGACATTATAGTAATAAAACTCATTTGAGTTGGAGCTTAGCACGCTTTAAAGCGTGCCTTTTGTCAATTGTTGGCTGAAGATGGTGACAAAATTATGTTGTTATAACTGGAGTTTGAAGCTCCAACATGGAACAACAGTTAAAGCTTGTTTTGAACCATTCTCAAGCTGGCTAATTGAGACAATGGTTGTCTTCCACTCATGAAAACTATATTTAGTGAATTTCTTTTGTTATGTAGCCATTTCTTTGTGACAAGTACGTAGTAATGGTTAATAAAACAAAATTGTAGATAATGGCTTGTAAAGTGGTACACCATACTGTTAAGTATTAACTTATGCTAACTTTGTTGTCCTAACTTTTTTAACAATTGAGCTACAGATTGTTAAACCTTTGAATGGTTGGGCATTCATGTGTTATTACCCTACAAAATTAAAAGCTTAAATTTTTGTTTGCTGTTTTTTAGCACTCCAATGTCTCTTTATTATCTGTATGGAGGTTGTAATTTTTCAGGGAACAAGCGATCCTTATGTAGTATTAAAACTTGATGGTCAGGTTGTCAAAAGCAAGGTGAAATGGGCGTAAGTACTTTTACACCAAATTAAGCAGTACATTTTCATATGATAATCCTCAGAATTTACATTAATACCAATCTATGAACATGACCTCATTGTTGGCATGATGTAGTTGCTTCAAGTTGGCTGTTTATATGTTCTCATTCCATCCTATTAGCTTGCTTAGAATCTAAAGAAACTCTATTGAGATTACTGTCTCACAATGATCTCTTAGGATGGTGTTCCATATGTTAAGCATATGCTCCCTTTGTTTTTAAGCTAGAGATCATTGCAAATGCACAAAGAAAACTTGGTGCAAAGATTTAAACTTATATATGATTGCTGCCCTGTTCCTCTTCCTCTTATGCTTCTTCTTCTTCTTACCCTTGTTCCTCTTCCTTCTCCTCTTAATCCTTTTTGAAGAGGAGAATGCAAAAGCAGTAGAGGAAGAGTAGGAGGAAGAAGAACTTGAAGAAAAAATGGAAAGAAAAAGAGAAGGAACAAGACTCTAAAGGAGGAGGATCTTCCTCCCAATTTTTATCCTTCTTTTCTTCCTTGTCATATTCATCTTCTTCCTTCTCCTACTCTTCCTTTTTCTCTTCCTCCTCCTTGTACTCGTTCTCTTCCTGTTTGTTGTCTTCTTTTTTCCTTCCTCTTTCTTGCCCTTTTTTCTCTTCTTCATTCTTACCCTCTGTTCTCTTCATTCTCTATCTCTTTGTTGTCGTCTTTGACTACTTCTTTCTCTTTCTTCCTATACTTTTTCAGAAAAAGATGATGAAGAAGGGATCCTCCTCTTCCTCTGTGTTGTTCTCTTCTTCCTGTTTATCTTCACAGTCTTTTTCCTTCTCTCTTCTTCCTTCTTATCCCCCGTTTTCCCTTCTTCCTCTTTGTCTTATTCTTCCTCGTCTTTTGCCTATTCCTCCTTGGTTACTTCTGTTTGGAAAAAAATGAAGAAAAGGAAAGGAAGAGGGTGACTTCTTCGGAAAGAGATGAAGAGGAAGAGGAAGAGGAAGAGGAAGTCCTCCCTTTTTTTTCTTCTTCCTCTTTCTTCTTACTCTTTAAATTATAGATAAAGTTATTTATTAGCTTTTAACATATTGTTTTTATGTGTTTGTTCACTTGTAGCCTTAATTGTAGGTCAAAGGACCCAATATGGAATGAGAACTTAACTTTAAATCTCAAGAAGGTATCAGGAAAAACTTTACAGGTACAAGTCGATTGGTAGCAGCTTTGTCTCATTTTCAGGTTTATTTTGTCTCCCAAACCTGTGTTACAAAGTAGATATTCAATTGTTCTTGTTGGATGGTTTGATGTTGATGTTGATGTTGTATAAGGTCATTGCTTTAATAGCTATTCTCAATCCAATAGTTTGATTGATCTCAATCTTTATAGGGAGCATTACTAGAGTTACTTGCTTTGGTAGTCTCCTCTATCGATATTATCTCATTATCATTTACATATACAACTCTGTGATTTGTGTATAGCCTCTAACAATTTACAATTACATACCTAACACTCTCTGTCAAATTGGTTCAAAATGCAATAAATTCTCATCTTGTTACAAATATTTCAATTTTAAGACATCCCAAACTTTAAATATGCTTGCCGGTCATTAGACCTTATAAATGATTGTATTTTTTTCTCTAAAAAGTAGTAATTTATCTATATGACGGTAAGTTACAATTACTTACAAGGTTTAAAATCTCAACCCCGTCGAGGTTTCGGTGATTAGAATGATACAGTTTTGATATCATTTTGTGCTGATATGATTTTGATAATTTTTTATTTATATATAGTAATTATTAGATAAATATGTTTATGGTGTATAATTTAAAAATAAGTTATATATTAATTTTATATAAGTTTTCTATTATTGAACAACTTAATATTGTTAAAAAAAATAATTAAATATAGTTTTTTTTTTAAAAATTGATCTATCAATAAGTTGAATTAAAATATACCAAAAGGAGTAGCGTGAATTAGATGGAAATATTAATTATCCGGATTAAATAATCATAATTATATAAATTAATACAAACATGTAATTTTATATATAGTAATTATATAAATTAACTATTTATTTATTTAATTAATTATATATTTAAATAATATAAATAGTAAAAAATATAATATCAATTAAAAATTAAAATAGTAATAAATAAATAAATAAAAATATCAAAATATAAATTCAATTTATTAGATTTTTTAATTTTTTTTTAGATTTTTAAATAAAATTTAAAATAGTAAAAAAAATTCAGATTATTAATTAATAAAATTTATTATTATTTTAAAAAATTTAAATATATTTTTATATATTTTATTGGGATAATTTAATTAGAGTTTGAGGTTCTTCAAAGCATCACACTTAAGTTGAGAATTATTTTAATTAATTAAATTAATTTTTATTTTATTCGGCGAATAGGATCATTACGCTCATGACTCCCTCCGGCGACATCGCACGTCGTGGGGGATGCTGCAGGCGGCACCGGAGGCACGCAGGACACTTCCGGAGCTACTAGAAGCGTCCCGCTATGTTTCTGGCGGTGTCGGAGGCGTCTTGAGAGGCCTTTGGGATGCCTCCAACACTCTGACTCACCTTTTGTCGCGCAACACGTGTGCGTGTGAAATTGTTGCGCTTCGGGTGTCGGTTTCGCTTCGCTGTCGGATGTAAAAACCTCCGTACCGAGCGGCACAGAATGATATTTCAATCCTGGATTACATTGATAACTGTAAGTACCCAAGTTAGTTTTGATGTGAACAACTAAGTTAAGTTAGGTCCTGTTGTGTTTAACCCTTGTGTTTAAGTGTGCAGTAACTAAAGAATACTAGAAATCGAGTGGTAGACACGGCGGACGAGAAGGATGGCGCAGGAATCGGGCTTGGTCCATTAGAGGGACAAAAAAAAATTGTGGAAGAGTACACCGGCAGAGCGAGACGGACGTGTGGCGGTCTGAAGGACGAGAAGCAGGGAGGAAGCCTGCTCGAGTAAAAGGACCAAAAATGGGTTCGGGTGAGCCTAATTCCGGATGTCCTATCGATCACCCAAGCAACCGGAATGAAAGACGGAGTTAACTTTTCCCTGCCTGGGCGCTCGGACAACCTTGGTGCAGCGGGAGGTGCCTCGATGAGCCATTATCACAGATTGTATTTGGGTTCACGTCAGCAGCGATTCAGGCGCTCGGACTAGTCCGGACAGCTTGGAGTCGATGATGTTTTATCCCGCAGCCGTTGTAAGAGTGTTGCGGAGCGGATAAGAGTCATCCACGTGGGGGCGCCCGAAAGTTTCGGGCGCCGAGAGGTGCCACGTCACCGAAGTGATAAGTTCGACTAGAGCGCTATAAATAGTGCAGTTCACCTATTTGTACTCGAACTTGTAATTCTGTTTAGTCATTTATCCGAGCTATCAACGTCTTGTACGAGGTTTCTCCGTCTCGACTTTTGTTGAAGGAGTTTTCATAGTGCGCTTCATTTGCCTTGTATTAGCAAACTTTCCGGTTGCAAACCAAGTAAATCAGTTTTGTCTCGTACATTCTTTTACTCATTTTTATTTTCATTTCTTAAAGTGTTCTTGTAATGTCGAAAGAACGAGAAAGGTATTTTGGAATTTTCATTTCACGGGACCAACAACTCCATTTAAAATTGGTTCAAAATGCACTGTTATAATTATATACCTAACACTCCCCTTAAAATTGGTGCAAATTATTTGAGTGTTCTTGTCTATGTACAATGACAAAATGCCAATATTAGATTAGATAATTTGTTCTTGAATATTTTACCCCTAATTATTTCATAAATCAACACCTGTCAACACAGTTCAAATTTTACCCCTTGAAAAGATACACCTGATCAGATTAGTGGATACTTGTTGGGTTTTGAATAATATTTCCAAATTCTAATACCAATTGTACTTTATGCTACAACCAAAAAAAAAAAAAAAATCTTTTGCTTGTGCCAGTTCATTTATATCGCCTGTGCTTTAGCCCTTTATGTTTTACCACATCAATTACCATATTACTTAACATTCAAAGGTTATGGCTTGGGATGCAAACCTTGTTGCTCCACACAAACGGATGGGAAATGCAGCTGTTAGCATTGAATCTTTCTGCGATGGTAAGTGCTACATTTTGAAAGTAATTTATCCTGGTTATAATTGTATGGCTATACACTTAAAACAGGATCTTTCTGCAGTAATCTAATGGAATAAACTTTCTTATTCTAGGCAATCTGCATGAGGTGGAAGTGGATTTGGAAGGGATTGGTGGTGGTGGGAAGATATATCTAGAGGCAAGTGCTTTTATTTATCTTCTCTACAGTTCGTTCTAGGTAGTCCTTTATCTAAAATTTTATTATTATTATTATTATTATTATTATTATTATTATTATTTGCTTTCTGTAAGTTCTACTTTTCAAGGTATTCTTCAATATAATAAATGCTGACAATTGTTATTGGAAAACTATTTTTTTCTGGTTCTTTTTTGATTTCCATGTCCATCTCCATGAATGAATTTTTAGAACCTATTGCATCACTAGTACCTTTTTAGATTTAATATATACTAATTATCTCTTTCTTCACTAGAGTGTTCTGATATTTTCTGGTTCTCATAGCAGGAATTTGGCTATGTTGTTGTAATGTGGTTACTAAATATCTTGATTACTTCATTTCCCAACTTTTGAAATGTCATGGCCTAGGGGTATGCTTCCACATGTCAGGAGAAGCCCTTCTTAGTGACAACTGCTGGGTAACAACAATCAAACCACGAGTAGGAAATAACCCGGATAGCCTAGACATGAGGCATTTGTAAACAAGCATTTTATTCATTCTTTTAAATAAAGGAAATGTTATAAGGAATGCATCAGCTATGGAAAAGTAAAGTACATCGAGCTGTAAATGCAAGAAGAAATGCAATGTGGGAAAAATAAATATTTGGTAAAATAAGTTTTCAATATGTCTAGATATTTCTGTGCAACTTCAACTCATTGAAACCGACAAGGATAACTACTACTTATCCTCTTGCAACAAACAAACACAAAGTAAGCACTATGTTATGTGGGTAAAGAAAAAGTGGGTAAATAGCAGAGAAGTGCATGAATCAATGGAATTTTCCTACTCGCATTGACATTTATCTAGCATATGCACATAGTAAATCTCTCACCTAGGTGCATTGTCAATGTAATTTTTTTTTTTTTTGTAGAAATGACATTTATCTTGCTTATACATATAGTAGATCTGTCAACATAGTTTCATGGATAAAAATACAACAACTACTACACCTTTATCTGGTCGGCTATATGAATCTCCCATCATTGGGTTATATCTTCGACCATATCCTTATATATATTTAGATGAATTTTATCCTATTTTATCATTGTTAATTAAATCTTCTTTGATATCACTTTTTCTCAATTAATGTGTATTTGTCATGCTCTCACATCACCTAACTAGGAGATTTATTAGTCCTCTGAGTATGTCTATACCATCTTAAACGCATCTCTTAGAGTTTTCCCTTGATGTGTTACCTTAACTTTCTCTCTAATGTTTTCAGTTCTATAGATAAAAGTAGAAAAAGGAGCCAAATCAAGACGCAGAGCTTTATCTTTAAAAATAACTGAATTGACACTTGTTTGTATGGCTTAATAGAGTGATTAAAGTATTTAATTTGGTAAAAGGGTAACTTTCATTGCTAATTACTACTTTTTTTTATAATGACATACAAAATTGTATAAATTGTAGGGGTATTAAACTAATGAGTTATACTATGAAACTTTCGGAGAAAGTAAAAAGAAAAGATTAAGGAATGAGACCACGGTGATCGAAAATCAATTTGGGTTCATGCCTGGAAGGTCTACAATAGAAACTATACATTTCTTAGACAATTAATTGAAAAAATATCCGGAGCAAAAATAAGATTTACATCTGATATTCATTGATTTAGAAAAAGCTTATGATATAGTCCAAAGAGAAATTATATGTAGAATTATAGAAAAGAGAGGTGTCAGTGTAACATATATTGAACTATGTAACCACCAGAGTAAAGACTTTAGGCCAAGTAACTGAAGCATTTCCAATAAAGATAGCGTTACATCAAGGATCAACTCTAAATCCTTATCTTTTTACACTAATTATGGACGAACTCACTGCACATTCAAAACAGTACCGTGATTCGTGTTGTTTGGTTGGTAACTGAAACACGTGAAGGAGTAACTACTAAATTAGAATATTGGCGGGAAACACTAGAAGTGAAAGGTTTTAATCTTAGTAGAAGAAAGACAGAATATATGGAATTTAAGTTTAACATATTAGACTTAATGACACAATTGTTAAGATATGAGATGACGTGTCACGCCCCGAGGTATACTTGTCTGCCAAACCGGACGGTATCCCTAGTGACAATATAGGAAATACGACATCGAATTCAGATCAAGCAATACAACACTAATACAATATAAAATCAACTCGATACAAGTGCCAATGCGTGTATGTATGCATGTACATATAAACATATTAAACTAACAAAAAATAAAACCAACCCTTAAACATTCGATACAAAAAGACAACCAAACTAGAAGCACGAACACCTCCAATAGAAAATCTAGACTCGAGTGACCTCTGAGTGATATGACACATCATCTACCTGTTAACCTGGAAACAAAAGGAAAAGCAAGGGGCAGTGAGTACAAAATACTTAGTGGATATAGACAGTGCATGAACTACATATATAAGGAGTCAAAGGATGCTGTCTCAGGTAAGATACTAAAAAAAATAAGAACACCGATATAAAATCATCTACTAATTACGCTATAACAACATAAACCTTCGCTAAGTACATATAGTACATCTAGGCACCATTTGCATAAGCTCAACAAGAACAAGCATAAAACTACCATATAACAAATCATCTACTATCTGTGGGCGACAATACATGCTGCCACCATCTGGTCTAGTGGGCAGATAGGATGAGGTAGCTATCTAGCTTCTTAGCTACTAACTGTGGGCGACAATGTACGCTACCACCATCTGATCCAGTGGGCAGTCAGAGCACATAAATGTTACTGTCTGCCGGCGACAATACACACTACCACTAACCTGGTCTAGTGGGCAGACATGACGTGTAGCTATCTACTATGGACTGTGGATGACAATACATGCTACCTAGAGCCGTCAATTTGGGTTGGGCCCGTCGGGTTGGCCCGCCCCGCCGAACAATTTAAGCGGGTTGGGTTGAAATTT
>JBAMIE010000041.1:4392570-4406376 GCA_037177295.1 Kaempferia parviflora | reverse complement strand
CATTCACTCCTCATTCAACACATTCTTCTCATTCTCTTCTCCCTTCTCCTCTCCCTCTCCCTCTCCAAGCTCTTGGCCGAATTCCATTAGAGTGCTAGCACACTCTTGGTTTTCTTTCTCCACTCTAAGTGCTTGTGTGGATACTTTTAGAGAGGGTGTTACACTTACACCCTTGGGATCCGGCTTCATCTTGGACGAGCGGGAACGCGAAGGGCGCGCGACAAGGGTAAACTCTTTCTTCTTCCTTTTGAAAAAGGTTTTACGAGACTCATACGTGCTTTTACGAATCGGTTTTCTTGCACGGATCACGGCTATGGGCTTTCCGTGGTTTCCGCGACGCGAAAAAGTGGTTTTCGTGCCTCGGAAAAACCCAACAAAGTATCTACTAACAACATGTAAGGTTTAAAGCAACACCTGTCATACAACCCACATTATGTAACAACATATAGGTAGTCAATCAGATCTTATAGTGTACACCATACACGTGTACATACTGCATGCATATAATCAATCAACATGATATCACCTATAGTGCATACCATACATGTGTACAGAGTATAGATATCTAAAGCTAAGACTGTATATGAAATTAATTAGATCACCTCCAAGGTCATGTAGGTAAGTATCAAACAGGATAACAAACGAGTAGATTTAAGGTAAAACAACCTAATTCATCAAATAAATCCATGCATTAAGATCAATGATCTATAGAGGCCAAGGAAAAAATATCCGCCTTTATTTGCAGATCAGTGTCCTGCATGATACATAGTATAGTCAAGTTCCACTATAAACCAAGTAAAAAAATCTAATCCTAATCCGATGAGATAATACCAATTAATCCATCCTATAAAATAGAACAAATACTACATTGATATTTAACCAACTTATTAATTTATCTATCCATTAATTTTTAATTAATCCACATTAACAATCCTCCAAATACATGATTTATTAATGAAATCTAAATCCGTAATGGGGTTCCAATTAACCATAGCTTTACTGATCAACTTCTAGCAACATAGTTATTCATATGTCAATTCGTTAATAGAATGAAATAATCGAACAGGTAACCTAATTAACAAATCCCTTTATCAGAAATCTAGAATTCAATTCATGCATTAACCAATTACTAATTCATTAATCACAGTTTAATCAACCCCTAATAACAATTAGTCAACATAATCCACAATCCAACTTCTAATACCTGAGGTTAATATCACTAAAGTTGAGTCTCCCATCATCTCCTTCTCGCCAAATATGAAACTTCTCATCAACGAGCAATGTGGAATGCAGGAGTCCACACAAGATCCCAACCTGGACGTTGGCATCAGGATCAGAGTCATTCTGTGAAGGTAGACAGCCTTGGATGGGTGCGAGGTGGAAGTTGGAAGGGAGATAGAGGATTGCCATGGGGGATAGATAGAAACGCGTCTCCTCCTTTCCTCCACCAAGATGGCTGGAATTGCCGCGACCCCATAAGAGGACCTGCACAATCAACGATGGCGCATAGGATTCCCAGTCAGTGTGGCTCCACAAGAGAGTTTCAGTGGCAGAAACGCCCTTAGCATCAGTGAACAGGTTGTAGAAAGGTCGGAGGGGTGTGCACGCAATGCTAACAACAGTGTCGCGTACCCAGAATGCCTCTACGGTGAGAGAGAGAGAGAGAGAGAGAGAGAGAATGCAGACTCTGATCACAGTCGTCAGCGTTGCCTCTCGCGACTACGGCGTCGCCAGGGTCAGGAGAGGAGTAAGGCTCGACTTTTATAATTCTAACTTAGGATAATGATTATTAACTTTAGGCTAATTCAATCAACTCACAGTTAAAGGATATTCCAAACAGGCTTCCCTAAGCCTAATAAATTCATCCTCTCAAAATGAGTCATACAGACTCAGTTTAAATCCAGAAAATTTTTAAGAATTCTCAAAAAATATAATAAAGTTATTTCTTCAATAACACTTATTATTTAATTATCGTATCTCACAATAGCACTAATGCCTAAGGAGGAGGCAGATGGATTCAAACCCAAGTCAGAACAAGAGTATGAGCCAGAACAAGAGTCCGAATTGAAATCTAAATGGCAATGGTCAAAGGGGAGAATCTTAACGAGGATTTAAAATGTAAAAGTGTCAATTCAAAATTTAAGGATCATATAATATATTTTACGTGTAGTTAAAAAGGGCACTACAAAAGTAAATACCCTAAAACTTGATTAGCACAACCGTAGGTAAAAGAAGAACCGATGCCAAGAGTTCAGAGATGAAAGGACCACATTGATTAATGCTTCAGGTGCAAACGGATGAGTCATTATAAAATTCAATGACCAGAAAGAAGACCCAAGGATCCAAGGGGGATTTAAATTTTATGAAAATTTGCATACTTTAGATATTTCATGTTTAGATTATACTAAGAACTAGAAATGCATGAAAATTCTACATTAACATTTCTTAACAAAAATAACTTAATTAACACAAAGTTAACTAATTCAAATTTAACAAACATTGATAAAATCAACTCAAACCTTATTCAAAATCTAGATCCGATCCAATTAATCAAAATCCATTTATTCAAGGCATTTCAAAATTAAATCCAAATGATAATAATCTAAAATTAATTAATAATAAACAAAATTTATTTAAAAATTGGGAAAATAAAATTAAGAAATTAAATTCAAAAATTAATCCTTTAACCTTTGAAGATGAAAATTTGAAAAATAAATTTTTGACTTATAAAAATCAAATTTCTATCTTGAAAATAAATAACAAAGAAAATAATTTTCTAAATTTAAAAATACAAATTCAAATTTTAGAAAACTATAAAAACAAAATAATCTTTTTAAAAAGAAAATTGATAAATTAGAAAAGTTAATTAATAATTTTACTAACTCACAAAATATAGACTTGGTTATAAGTCTAAGTCAAACCTAAATAAAAAACCTAAACTTTACAAACCATGTCATAACCAAGTATATTTTAACTATGAAAATAATCAATAATAATAATAATAATAATAATAATAATAATAATAATAATAATAATAATAAGACTTGTTTGACTTGTCATGATCATGCATACTTTAAATTAATTGTTATATATCATATCACACATTTTATCCTTATGCTATTTGTAAGATATGACGTACAATAATAATAAAATAATAAGTGTTATTGTAGAAATAATCTTATAAAATTTTCTGAGATTTAAAAAAAATTGGAATTTAAACAAAGTCCGTATGATACGTTTTAGGAGGATGAATATATTAGGCTAGAAGAAAGCCTGTTTAGATTACCATTTAAGTTGGAAGTTGATTGGAATTATTAATACAAGGTTTTAATTAAAACACTAAGTTTTATTACTCTTCTTCTTATTTCTCCGCCTGATCCCCTTCTTCTTTCCCCAATCTCGCAATTCCTCTCCCTCTCTCGTGATCTTGATGTCGCTGATCATCGGTGCACTACCTCTCTCGCCCCTATCCACGTCGGTTGTCAAGTGGGACTGACGCGATGACGTTGTTGTCATCGTCATGAGGCGCCGTGCCACACCATTGCCAACCATCTCCCATCGTGTGAGGCCGGATCGACGACGCCACAACTGTTGTTGTCGTCATCGTCGTCAGAGGCAACATCGCTAACCATTCTGGGTGTCATCGACCTCTTGTTAGAACTGAATTCTAAATTAGGATATCGTATTTCTACACCCCCTATATGCAGCGAAATTTAAATTTTTATTGTATGACTTAACAATTAAATCAAAGGAGTGTATGTATGATTTTTTAAACAAACATAAATCATAATATTTAATCTAAGCATGCATTACAATCTAATCATTAAGAAAGATCTTAAAATCATAGCAAAGAAAAACTATCATGTGATTAATTCATCTAATGCTAATTTAATCATTTTATTTAAACATACAAAATATCCAAGTTAAATATACTAGATCATTTAAGCATAATCTAAATAAAACTATTAACATAAGCATCATTAAATATATGAATCAACACATAAGTAAAATATACCTCCCAAATAATTAATATTTGGGGATGACTCCAACTATTCCGGGTTTAGCGGAATAACTCTTTGTTGATTGTCACGAGCTCGTGCTTCCTCCATCTAATCTGGTCCATGATCGGAGTTCTCTTTCTAACATTCGATCGCACTAGAGATCTAGTGTCGTTTTTCATTGAGACGGTCGAAGTGTCTTCCTCGAAGACGAGGAAGGGGCTGCCCAATTATTCCTTCATAAGGGGTTGTCAAATAGCCCTCAACAAGGGGTTGGACCTTCTTAAATTCGGCAAGAAAGTGGGCGGCAACAATACTTCTTGAAGAGGAGAAGCAACAACAAGCAGATAGGACTTTTTTTCGATGGAAAAGAAATGAAAAAGATCTACATAAGAAGCCTCCTTTTCAAATTCTCCAAGAGAATGAAAAACGTTGTTCGAGTTCTGCACGGTAAAAAGTTGAGGTTTCTTCTCATAACTTTTCTGAGGAAAATAAAAAATACTTCAGTCCCTAACCAAGGAGTGGAGAAAATGGTCTCCATCTTCCAAAAACGTGGAGGAAGTGGAGTTGAGTGGAAATAAGGTGGCAAAAGAAAATAAACAAAATTAATTGTATTTTTCTCATGTTACGTTAAACCAAGGTAAGCCATTTTTTTTTTAAATTTTATTTTCATGATGCAAAAATTAATGTAATTACATTTCCTCTTATGCTTAAGCTTTCAATGCCTATTGTATCTCTTCCTTCTTCGTCTATTGGGTTTTTTAGAACTTTTCTAGAACCTAATATTATGAGTCCATTACAATCATATCAATGATCTAATATTGTTGACACGACAAACAAACTTGTTCGCTATAATAATAACATAAATATAATTTATAGACTGTGTGGAATCTTCACTCTCCTTGTTTCCATTTATTGAAAATCACTCATAAACACTTTTATGAATCATAACATTTGATCATATCAAATTTTATTTATCAATACACTATTTGATCACATCAAACTTTATTTGCCAAATTCAACTATTTGAGTTTGACTTTCTCAGCGGGAAATAGGAAAACCAATACTTGTGTGACCCTCAATGGTTCAAGGATACAACTAACCCTGGGTTCACTACTCTTTGTGATTCAGGATTACACTCATCCTTTATTCGGGCATACCCTTAGTAGTCTCACCCTATGATCAACTACTTAATTATAGGATGTAAGAACTAATTCTGATTAGCATCTAACGAATCATGATAAGAGCGTCTAGCAGCATTGTCCTATGATTCCTTAGGTATCACTGAATGTGCCTGTAAGAACCAGTCGATTATGGTTAGCATATAGTCTGGTCCCTTCATCGTATATATCCCGGTCAAATCAATAACCGTTGGTACATCGAGAGTTGAATATTGATTTGACAACCATGTGATATATCTTATAGTGATATCGCATGTGCAATTAGGAAAATCTTTTCCTAAAGCACATTTTACAGCTTTGATTAAAGACTTCATACATTATAAAGTGTCAAAGTGTGGTGAATCCCCAACTACAATACACTGACTCCTATATGTTTCATTACTACACTCAATCTCACCACCTAATAACCCTAATTGAGTCGGTAAATGAGTCAAAGTGTAGCCCTAGCATATAAAGTCTCATTGTTGTCTCGGGTCATAGGACTACTAGTATACAACCACAACCAAAGACTTATACACTAGATAAATGATAACCACTTAGAAAGTCTATGTGAGGGATGTTTGATGAACTCATCGTATGATCACCCATCTGTATGTTTAAACATCTATATGTTCTTACCAATGAAATGTGGTGCACTACATTGATACTAGTTTCTAGTTCGAGCGGCTTTTTATCCTTGTTTATTAAGCGACCCAATTGACTAGAAATAAATTTATAATATACAATAAATATTTATATATTTCATGATGACCATCACATGTACCACCACATCTCACTATAGTATATTCAAGGACTTTATCTATGCATCTAGTATAGGTATAAAGATAAAGTAATGTCAAACTTGGCTAAATTATATTAAAATAAAAGTTGTTTATTTACAAGAGTCAATAAAGCCCTAGCCAATATTTGGCCTTTAGGGTACCTACTCTAATACCTCTCTGTTCGTCAGTGTTGTCAGCCATGCCTTTCCCTTCATTGGCCCTTCTCTGGCCACAAGCGAGAGGGTCGATCTCCCTCATGCGCCTTCTGCCCTAGCAATATCCACCGCCACAGTTTCCTAACATCGATGCATAATCCAAGTCCCTTCTCTTTTGATCTCTCTTCTCCACCTCTCTACTATCGCCACAGCATCACTGGCAGCCAGTAGCTAGTTCGATCTATGCCCCCATCGTTGCTAGAGAAGAAGAGGTAATGGGAAATAGGGATGTATACGATCTTTTAATTAGGATTTAGTAATTAACAAATTGATTAGATGATTTAATTGGATGCTTAGCTAATGATTAATTAGTAAATTTGTATGGGTGGATTGTTAAAACTGATTTGATATCAGATTGGGTTGTAGGTTAGCAAATAGAAGAAGCCGTGAGTCACTATTGGATGAAAGAACCGTTATTGGAGGAGCTGAAAGGTAACTAACTTCTTGACTTAATTAAATCTAATCATTAGTTTGGTTAAGTAAACACTGTTGAAGTTGAATATGTGTTGATTGATTATAGAAGTGGATTAATTTGAGTTGGATTGATTAATGGATGAATTCAATGAGTATGTGGGATATTCCATTACTAATTGGATCTGTTGGATGATATTATAAACCTAATCTAATTAGGTTGTGGTATGATTAGGGTTAATTGAAGGATTAAATCTAATCTAATAAAGATGATGGATTAATTAGGTTAAAGTTGACTTAACTCTAATTTAGGAAATGAATTAGATTAGTGAGACCTAAACATCAATTAGGGATTAATTAATGATGGTTCAATTAAGGGTTTCCCCTAATTGGATTTGGGATTCAGTTTAGCTGGATGTTTGCATATGTGATGAGCCAAAACTATCCCTTATGTGATCGCAGGACTTTGATTCGGGTTGAGCGTCTCAACATGGGATTTATTTGACACGATCTATACTAAAGGTAGATACTTCTTCCTTGACCTCTTTTAGTTATTGATCTTAGTAAATGGTTATTTAATGAGTAGGACTTACTTTACCTTAAATCCATTTGCTGTGTTATCCTACTTGGTACTTTCTGCTTGACCTTAGAGATGATCTGTTTATTATCAATACAGTTTCATCTTTGGATATTTATACTTTGTAGAGTATTTACATATATGGTATATCCTATACACACCCTGATAATTTTTCACATGTTGTAGAATATTCACATGTATGGTTTACACTATAGACGATACCATGTTGATTGATTATATTTATGTAGTGTGTACACGTGTATGGTGTACGTACACTATAGGAGTTAGTCTGATTGACTGCCTATATGTTGTTATATAACTACTTGGATGGGTTGTATGATGTGTATCATTTTGTACCTCATGAGTTGTTAGTAGATACTTGTTGGGCCTAAGCATACATATAGATACATGTGATTGTTGGATCTTGTTTCAGGTTATATCCCTGTTACTGTGCACACGTGTTGAGTGAGTTTTGTTGGTGCATTTGTCCCCGAGTCAAGTTGACCATGTTGACTGAGCTTGAATTGGGTCAAGCTTGAGGCTTAGTTTTGATGTTTGACAAAGTATAGGAAGATTGTTTGGTGCAATCATCTCTGGGTCAAGTTGACCCATTTGACTAAGCTTGAGTTATTTCAAGCTGATGTTTCAATGTTTGGAAATAAATAGAGATTGTGTGTGTAATTGTCTATCTAGGAGATTGTCGAATAGAAGTCAAGTAGGTCAAGGTTGACCGGATACTTACTAGGAAAGTCTTAACGGGAGGTTAGGGAAAGGCAAGTCCAACGAAAAGGTTGGCAAAAGAGGAAAATCTAAGTGGGTCAGTATTGACTAGACACTTGGTGTAGAAAGCCCTAGTGAGTGAAGCCGGACAGATGAAAAGTTCCAGTAAGTGAAGCCGGACAGTGGAAAGCCTAGTGAGTGAAACTAGGCAGTGTGAAAATTCAGGTGAGTGAGCCTGGTGAAAGCTTTGGTGAAGCTAGGCAGATGAAAAATCCAGGTGAGTGAAGTCTGGTGAAAGCCCTAGTGAGTGAAGCCAGGTAGTTGAAAGTCTTAGTGAGTGAAGCTAGGCAGTGAGAAAATCCTGATGAAGCTAGGTGGAAAATCCTAGTGAGTGAAGCTAGGAGATGAAAAGTCCTAGTGAGTGAAGCCAGACATTAGAAATCCAGATGTGTCAAAGGTTGATCGGATATCTGGTGGTTAGAAGTCCAAGTGGATCATGGAGGACTAGACACTTGACATGAGGAGAAAAGTTCAAGTGGGTCAAAGGAGTGACCGTACAATTGGTGGAGAAGTCCTAGCAGGTCAAGATTGACCGGATGCTAGGCAATGAGAAGCTCTAACTAATGTTAGGCAAGAGAAAAATCTAAGTGGATTAAGGAGGACCACACTCGGTGATTAAAAGTCCAACAGGAAGTTGACAAAGAGAAAGTTCGGACATAAGTGGGTCAAAAGTTGACCGGACATTTGGCAGTTGTAAGTCCAACAGGGAGTTGGCATGAAATGAGAAAGTTCCGATGTAGCAAACTTTCAAAGGTCATAACTTTTGACTTGGATATCGGAATGAGATGATCTTAAATGTAAAATGAAGATGGTTTAAAGCTCTACACATTTTTCTACTTTCCAATCTATTAGTCAATCGATTGGGGGTTCAACTGATCAGCCAATCGATTGAATAACGAAGAAAAGTAAAAATGTACCTTGATCGATTGGATAATCGATCATGGTCTTTCCCAATTGATTGGGCATTCGATTGGGAGAGTTTTTGAGTGAACAGTAAGCTTTTGAATCGATCAAGTGTTCGATTAAAGCTGACAATCGATCAGGTGATCAATTGGGAGCTAGTTTTCGTAAAGTGCACTCTGGTGGATCGATTGGGAAGGCTCCCAATTGATTTTGGGCTTCTCGCAAAAGCATAGAAGCCATCTAGATCGATCAGTTGATCGATCCAGTTGCTCCAATCGATTAGGTAATCGATTAGACTGTGACCGTTGTGACTCAGCAGGTTCAAAATGTAGATACAATCATATTTTGATGTTTGTGTCAAGAGTTTAAGTTAGGTTTCATATTGCTTTGATATGTGTTTAAGTCATGCAGACTTGGAGAAACACATGAAGATCTCATCCAAGGTCTCGGGTCCTTGAGTCGGTGAAGGATGGTGCATCTGAGAGACCGTCGAACGCGGAGCAACAGAATGGAGCCAAGGGAAGTAGGCTTCAAGGCAACGCGAAGGATGACACGGAGAGGAGCCGCAGGCTCAAGTGCATCCGAGGGACGACGGTCGAGAAAGAGGGCTTCAAAGGGTGACTCTAGAGAGGATGAGTGTGAGAGTTTGTATCATGCCAGTTGACTGGCACGAAGACTGGCACGAAGACCAGTCGATTGGTATCGGGTTTAGAAATACACAGAAGGTTCTGTGCTCGACTACTATGAAGGGTAGTTGACTGACCAGTCGACTGACATCAAGACCAGTCGACTAAGTAGTCGACTGGTAAGTAGCCGTTGGTAGAATCGCGGATTCCGTGGGAAGCCGTTGTGAGAGGCAAACGGCTACACCAGTCAACTGGTGTGTTTACCAGTCGGCTGGTGTCGGGCTAAGTGGACTTTATGCTCCCCTCTCTCCTCCTATTTAAGGAGGGCTTTGGGCATGGGAGAACTTCTTAGTGCTCTAGTATTCATCTTCTCTCATTAGCCCAAGTTTTTCTAGCTCTCTTCTTCCTCCCAATCTAACTCCTAATTGTAAGAGGAAGAAGACCATTGTGAGAGGTTTGCTTCACCGAGAAGAAGCAAGTTCATATTGAAGGCTTGTGCGCGCGCGTGAACCCTTTGATTAGTCACCTCCTTTGGAGGTGGATACCAAGTAAAGAGTTTATGTTAGCATTGTTCTTTATTTTGTTTTAGCTTGTATTCCGCTTGTGCTAACCGTGTAGGAAGAGAGATTTGGGGGCAACGTCTATTCAACCCCCCTTCTAGCTGGCCATCTGATCTTCAACACAAAAGCCGTGAGATTCCTTCGACTCCAGTATGGCTTCTCTCCCGATTCTTCTTCGCCATCACACACTAGCTCTTGAAGCTTCTTGGAGATAAGTGTTATTACACTTTCAAGGATCAAGAGGTGTTCACAAGTTACAAGAGATTAAGAAGCAAGTCTTTTATTTGTATTTGTTGTATTCATTTCCTTATTTCGAGTTGTATCTTGTGTTTGGCCTTGTACGAGGTTTCTCCACCTCTGGAGTGTTTCTAAGAAGGAGTGTTTCATAGTGGAGAGTGTGCTAGAGTGTGGATCCTTGGATTAGTCAACTCTTCTTAAGGTGGATACCAACTAAATCCTATTGTTAGTATTGGAGGAGTTCGCATCGAGTATTCCACTGTAAATCACTATCATCAACGAAGCGAACGGAACCATTCACCCCCCCTCTAGCTCCGGAAAGGTCCCCAACAAGTTTATTAGAAGGATATGGTGGATTAAATCTATATTATGTGTGCATGCGTGGATGATGAGTATCATTGGAGGTATCATGTCGATAAACCTATATTGGTTGTACATAATGGATCGGTATAGCGATAGAGGGGGCTGTGAATATAGATCTCAAAATCTTTTCGTTCGATTGGTAAATCGGTTATCAAAGCGACAACGAAAAATATAGAAGAACAATAGAAAAGACACGTTCGATTTTACTTGTTTCGGAGCCTGTGTCGACTCCTATTCCAAGGCTCGTGATCCTTGATTGTACGGTTGGCAAGTACAATTATAAAGATGATCGGCAAAGCATTTGTGTCGGAGAGCTTTTGGTGTCGAAGCTTGCACAAGTCGTAGTAGTCACAACAGTACAGATGACAAGCAGAAGATCGGAGCACAGTACTTTTTCAGACTTACAGAACTGATACCGAAGCTCTGATCTCGAGGTGTATATAAATGCCTCGTTCGGTTGACTAAAAAATAGTTCGGTCGACTAAACCTATTGGTTGACTAAACTCCCTATCGATCGACCGATCTCGTCACTTTCCTTTATCACCATGATCCAATCTTCGCACATTAACTATCATTTAGTGTTCGATCGACTGATCCCGAGGTTCTGTTAACTGATCCTCTGATGATTCCTTGTTTGCCTTGATCTGATCTTCTTGTATTAACTTCCATTTAATGATCGATTGACCAAACCTGTTGTTCTGTCGACCAATCTCTGATGCTTCCTTTTATCTATGAGATCGAATCTACTAGTCATGTTTCCATAGTTGGTTTGGTCGAGTAATAACCTGGTTCGGTTGACCGATACCTCCGAAATTTGAATTATCTCCGCAGTCTATTCATTGTACCAACTAAGTGGGTTAGGTCAACTGATCCCCATGTTCGGTCGGCCGATCCTTTCAAAATGATGAAACCTGTAAAATAAAGTTAGCATAATATATAACATACATGCACCACAGAGTTAGCACAAAATAATATATGCATGAGTAATATGAGATAGTAGGACCTATCTTGATCTCAACTTGGAAACCTTCTTGGTTTCTTCAGTTGGATCAGCGGCCTCGGGTTGATCTCTTTTAGGGACACGACCTCCACATCGCTCCACTCCAGTTGCTTACCTCAACCGTACCTGCCAAATATCAGGTTCTCATGACCTGTTTGGACTTTCCTGCTTAGCACCGGATAGGCTCACCAGGGCTTCCTCTGCCAGATATCGGGTCCTTGACCTATCTAGATTTCTGCTGCCAAGTGTCAGGTCTGCGATCTACTTGGACTTCCTTGCAAAGATAACAAAAATGAATTTCCAAGACTCTTGTCTTGGGATTAGTAGTGCGGGAAGAGAAAAATTATAAAAGAATGTAGCTAATATTAAGAGAAAATCTTTTTAAAGAAAAAGAAAAGATGTTTGAAAAATGTTCGAAAAATGGTTAAGTTATTTTAGAGCGACCTTGCTCTGATACCAATTGATGAATCAGTGTAGCGATAGAGGGGGGGTGAATATTGCTCGCAAAATCTTTTCGTAAAATAATTTTTAGAATGGCAGCGGAAAAAATGATATCACAGACGCGTTCGATTTACTTGGTTCGGAGCCTGTATCGACTCCTACTCCAAGGCCCACGATCCTTGACCGCACCGATGGCCAATATAATATATCGCAAAATGTGTACAGGTACAGATATTCAGTACAATAATAAAGCAAGCTCAATACAAGAAATATCGACGTCGAAGATAGGTGATGGCGAGTTCAAGTCGGAGAGCTTTTGGTGTCGGAGCTTGCATAAGTCGTAGTAGCAGAAGATCAGCGTAGCTCAGTGTCTTAGTGGAAAGTTGTGCAAGAAAGTTGATCTCAAAGCTCTGATCTCAAGGTGTATATATTGGCCTCATTCGGTCAACTGAACCTCCTATCAATCTACCAATCCCGTTGCTTTCCTTTATCTCCGAGATCCGATCTTCGTCATTAAGTGTTGAATCGACTGATCCCTAGGTTCAGTGAACCGATCCTCTGATTCTTCCTTATTTGCTTCAATCCGATCTTTAACATTAATTAACATTTATTGTTCGGTTGACTAATCCCTAGGTTTAGTCAACTGATCCTCTGATTCCTTGTATCTATAAGATCGAATTTGCTAGCTGTGTTTCCAGTTGGTTCGGCCGACTGATAACCTGGTTTAGTCAACCGATTAGTTGCGGTCTGTTCACTGTAGCAGCTCAAGGGGTTCGGTCGACCGATCCCACCAAAATGATCAAACCTGCAAAAAAAGAGTTAGTACAATAATAGTATGCCTGCACCACAGATTTAGCACAATAATATAATACATGAGTAATGTAAGACAGTAGAACCTGTCATGATCTCAACTTGGAAACCTTGCTAGTTTCTTCGGTTGGATTAGCGACCCAAGATTGTCCCTCTAAGGAACACGACCTCTCCGTCGCTTCACTCCAGTTGTTTACCTCAACCTTACCTGCCAAACATCGGGTCCTCTCGACCTGTTTGTACTTTCCTGCTTAGCACTGGATCGGCTTACCAGGGCTTCCTCTGTCAGATATTGGGTCCTCTACCTATTTGAACTTTCTACCATCAAGTGTCAGATCCGCTACACACTTGGACTTCCTGCCTGGCTTCCATGATCGCTAAGTCTTCCTACCTAGCTGTAACTAGAGCTTTCCCAGTTGAGTAAACAACCTACACACTCAAGCAGCTCATCAGATCATAACCAGACGTAATTTGAACCTTTGACAACATTAAAACTCAGGTTCGATTCTGGTGCAACCTGCACCAACAGTACGATGCGCCCAAAGAATGCTAGGAAGTTCTTCTACCCAATTACCTCCAACATGGTCTAGCTTAGCTTTGAGCTCCCGTATGAGCTCCTTATTGGTAACCTCGACCTGACCATTGTTCTGGGGTAAGCTACTAAGTTAAATGGCTGAGTGATGCCGAAGCCATGACACCACTCTTATAGAAACTTGATTACTGCCCACTCGGTAATAGTAGCCAACGCCTCCGCTTCTACCCACTTGGAAAAGTAGTCTACCGCCACGAGTAAGTTTTTTTTGAGCTGGTGTCGTAGGGAACAGATCTACAAAGTACTGTAGGGATCTAGGCATGCAAAACAAAATTTTTACGGGCGAATACTTCGCACAACCGCAGCGGAAAGGATCCCTTCCAGAAGATCCTTGTGAAAATATGTTCGTTT
>JBAMIE010000041.1:4295992-4320452 GCA_037177295.1 Kaempferia parviflora | reverse complement strand
CTAATTAGGCTTTCTATAATTACTGCTTCCTTGCAAAATTTGTTTTGACCATGTATGTGGGTGAGTTGATTATCTGATGATTATACTCATGGTTGATTTTTTATTTTACACGATTGCATCCACAATGCTTCAAATACTGCTTCAAATATCCAATGGGGCTATAATTGAGACATATGAGAAAAGGCACGTCAATGTAATTATGTTTATGCTTATCTAATCAGCATAATAGTTCAGTTTATGCAACGTGCATGCTTTGGACTACAAATTCCCCTCTTTTTCATAGTGTTCCCATTTTTAAAATCAATGTCTTCATATCATTACCTTTTTAACAACTTAAAGGAGAGCATAATGCTGTTCTGATAGATTTTGAATTTTTTATTTTTCATTTATTTAGTTCTTCTTGATGTTCTCTTCTACTTTCGCAATCTTTTGATTTCTATAACTATCAGGAACTATGATAGTTGTTCTGTGGAGAGGATTTTATATTCTGGGAATTTTATTTTATTTTTGGGTGTAATGAAATGTTCAATTCTCAACATTGTTCTGCCTTTGCTTTACCTCCTTAGCCAGAAACTGACTGGAACTTTAGCTTGTGATATTGAACGTGTCGCTAGATTTTATAATATTATAAGATCTGCTAATGATGATTTACAGCTTTAGTATTTTGCATTCAGATGTCTTTTGATGAGCACACCGTTTAATGTCTCTTTAAAAGTGTTGATGATAAATGTGGACCAGAGCTTCTAAAGCAAAACTTATCACCGATAGCTACACCATTATTAAATTACTGATGGAGATTTACATCAGTGCTAGTTTGAATTCAATTAGTTATCCCATTACTGAGAGCAGTATTTAAACACAACATCAACACCAACAATCTGTGTTTGTTCTAGCTATTTGGATTTGAATGTATGCATGTTATCTCCCTAATTAAATTCTATACAAGGTATTTTACAAGTCATATATGGATGTTTTAAATTATTTTTTATTATGTTAACAAGAGGCTTTTAGATCTCACTCCCAACATGACAACTCTATTCCACTCAACTGATCTGAATAAGAATCTATTGTCTTTAAAATTGTCATATCATATTTAATCTATGTTATTCTATTTTATAATTTATTGAAGCCACACTAACATTTTGGCCACTTCATTTTCTAATTGCCTTGCTCAATTCTTGGAGAATAACATTTAACTTCTTTAGAATTGTGATGCAGAAATTTCCTTCATGTCTGATATATCTTGTTTAGATTATGATTTAAGGTATTCTATTAGATTTATGCTTGACAAGGTGATTTCCTGTCTTTTCTCTTTCACGTGTTCAATTTTCAAATATGTCAGATGACATTTTTAATGCATCTCAGCTTGATCTTTTAACTTCTACTTACATTTCCAATCATAATTAAACTATATATTCAAATTCAATGTTGTTCAGGTGGCTTAAGAGCGATACTCACCGACCAGAACAAGTTGATTGTTGCTGTTGGAGGTGTAACTGCTCTTGCTGCGGGGGTTTACACAACAAGGTAATTGAATGGTTCAATGGAAGACCTATCCTATGTGCTTGAAAAGATTTTTGAGAAACTGAATGCAAATGGTTGTACTTTTCTTCTTCTAGCCAGTAGACCCATCTGTATTCAAAATGTTCGATGAGCTTTCTTACAAACTTGATTTGTGGCAGTGCTTGCCAGATTCTGTAAGAGTGCATTTACGTTTAGTATCAATCATATCTGTCAAATAGAGTATCAGCTTGTGTATCAGACAATAAACTAATACTATATAGTTATAAGGGGTATTCTTGGACAAATTGGCTTCATAGATTTATAAACTTGAATGAGTCTTTGGTCTTTAATTTAAGTTGTCAGGATTTAATAGCAAAACTCTGTTCAAAACAGTATCAAAGGAATTTTTAGCTCTAGCAATTCAATAGGTCGATGATGTGAAGTTCTCAGTATTGTCTTTGTGGTGATGATAGTTTTTTTTTTTTGAAGAGGGTAAAGACTAAAAAACCAAAGAAGACTGAGATATTACAGCGATGATAAATTTATAGTTAATGGCTTAATGGGGATGGGAAGGAGAATGTTTGTAAATCTCATCCTACAATTCTGGGTTACCATTGTGCATATTGCAAAACATGCACAAAAGGCCAAAACGATCTCAGAAAAAATAACTGAAAGTTTCCAACAGTAAAATTTTTGTCTAATCAAACTTAAGCTAGTTAATATTCTTCAACTTGAATCTTTCCTGTAATAAGCTCCCACATGATTGCTTCTGGTTTCCTGATTTTGTGTATGGTTGTGAAACATGGTTCTTGCAATGCTTTTAAGATTGCTACTTAACTGCAGTAATTGGACCTCTTTGCTTGTTATAATTGAGTCCTGCTTAATCTAGAATCTCTGTTTATATTGTATGCCATAATTAATTGTCAGAGAAGGTGCAAGAGTTGTCTGGGGATATGTTGACCGAATCTTGGGTCAACCATCACTAATCAGAGAGTCGTCCCGAGGAAAATACCCCTGGTCTGGTTTTTTCTCTCGGTTTGTTAGCTCTGCATCAAACAAATTGAAAGGGAAAGATTCAGGAAAGAAGGGAAATGGTTTAGGTGATGTAATTCTCCATCCATCCCTCCAAAAAAGAATCGAACAGCTTGCCAATGCAACTGCAAACACAAAGACTCATCAGGCTCCATTTCGTAACATGCTCTTTTATGGACCCCCTGGCACAGGAAAGACTATGGCCGCACGAGAATTATCTCAAAAATCTGTATGCCATTTTATGATTGTCCATTTTGAGACATATTTGTAAAGTCAGTTACACTTACTTGGTGCTTGATTTTTCTTCAGGGCCTAGATTATGCGTTGATGACTGGAGGTGATGTTGCACCATTGGGTTCACAAGCTGTAACCAAAATACATCAATTGTTTGATTGGGCCAAGAAATCCAAAAGAGGTTTGCTTCTTTTCATCGATGAGGCTGATGCATTCTTGTGTGAGTAAGTCATCTTTCTCTTTATATTGTACTTTATGAAACTGTAATGTGGAATTTGTCTGTTAATCAGATTTTTAGCTGAGGCACATTGCCACTATTTGCATTGGGTTGCCTTTTGTGTCTTAGAATCCCAAGACATGCTAACTATACGATCATCTAGGTTCCTGCATTCAGTAAAAATTCACTTTGTTACTTGCTCCATAATCTCCAAGTACATATATCGATTTTTGGTTTCTGCTGTCTTCTCTGGTGGAGTGGTTCTCGTATATATTATTCTCTATATGTTGCTTTCCCTTTACATAGGCAGTCTCAGGGATATTTGTTTAGAAATATAAAAGACTTGAAATGAGTTTTTTATTTTTCAGGCGCAATAAGACCTACATGAGTGAAGCCCAAAGGAGCGCTCTTAATGCTCTCCTTTTCCGCACTGGGGACCAATCAAAGGACATTGTCCTCGTCCTTGCCACCAACCGACCTGGCGATCTTGACTCTGCTGTCGCCGATCGTATTGATGAGGTACTTGAATTCCCATTGCCCGGGGAACAAGAGCGGTGCAAATTGCTCAAGTTGTATCTGGATAAATATATTGCCAAGGCTGGGCAGAACAAGACCGGTTGGTTTAGTTTATTTCGGCCACAGCAGGAGAAAATAGTCATCAAAGGCATATCAGACGAGGTGATTCGAGAAGCTGCCGCCAAGACTGAAGGATTTTCTGGTAGGGAAATTGCCAAGCTGATGGCCAGTGTTCAAGCCGCTGTCTATGGAAGCAAAGAGTGCGAATTGAATTCTGATTTGTTTCGGGAGGTTGTGGATTATAAAGTTGCAGAACATCAGCAGAGGAGAAAACTTGCTGGCTCCGAGAATCCTGGGAAAAGCATCTAATGCTTTAGGTGACTTTCTGATACTGTATCTTGTATTTCTCTGCTATTTTTCATAATTTTTTTAAATAGATGCTGAGGTGTTGTTCTATCCTCGATACTGCCTGCTATTCATCATAATGTAGTTTACCTGTGGGGATTTTAGTGAGATTTTTCCCAGGAGGCATCATAATTTGTATGTTGTATTGTTGGTATTATCTTCAACTTTAACAGTCTATTGCTTGTCGACCTCGGCAGCCACAAATCTAAATCATGACGGCGAGATAGCGTCACATGAGGCATGATAATTCTGCCCAGCTCCAGTCACGGGATTTCTCTTCAGCTCTAACATCGCCATTACCAGTTAGCAACCGCTACTCCTGCAAGTTAATGCCTTGATTGCGACACTGCCTTCTTCTCCTGCTCGCCATAGTTGCCACCAATATCCTCTCCCTCTATCATCTCTCCTCCGTTCGAGGCATCGCTACCGTCGCCACTACCTCCGCTTCCCCGAAGTCCCTGACCACCACCTACTCTACGCCATCCGCGCTACTATCTCCCACCTCAACCGCCTTCGCTCCTCCTCCACTTCCGCCTCCTCCCGCACTGCGCCCCCGCTGGAGCTTATTCGCATCGCCCCCTTCGCCTCCGCCTGCTCCGACCACTCCAACCTCCTCCACCGCTACATAAACTACACCCCCTCCACAGCCTGCCCCACGACGACGCTCGCGGACTCGCGAGGCCCTTATCCGCCGCGGCTGCCACCCGCTCCCTCGCCGTCGTTGCTTCTCCCCCACCGCCCCCAATCGTCCAACCTCACTCCCTTCCGACGCCTTCGCCGCCTCCCTCTGGCCTTCCTCTGCTTCCTGCCTTCCCGCCTCCCTCGGCTTCGACCCCAAGGTCGAATCGATTCGTTTCCTCTCCGTCCTCGATATCTCCCTCACCCAGCTACTCAACCTCGTCAGACCTCCGGCGCCGATCTGATCCACCTCGGCCTCGACGTCAGCGGCGGCACTGGCACTCTCGCGGCGCAGCTCGCCAATGCGACGTTGCTGACCATCAAGCTGGATCTGGGGGCGCTCTACAGCGAGGCGGCCGCGCTCCGGGTGGCGGTTCCAATGCACGCGCCGCTGCATCAGCGGTTCCCGGTCCAGGACGGGGTTCTGGATCTGGTGCGCACGGGCCACGCCGTGAACCGGTGGATCCCAGTGCCGGCCTTGGAGTTGCTGCTGTACGACGCCGACCGGGTGCTTCGCGCCGGCGGGCTGCTGTGGGTGGACCATTTCTTCTGCCGGGGCGGCGACCTGGACGCCATGTACGTCCCCATCATCACGCGTCTCGGCTACCGCCGTATCAAGTGGGCCCTGGCCGAAAAGACGGACACCCGCGGCCTCAAGAACGGGGAGCTGTACCTCACCGCCCTCCTCCAAAAGCCATTGCCATCGCCGATTTCCGCTTTCTCTGGAATCAAGGCTACTTCCAACTAGGTGAGCGACGAATCTTCTTGTTCTTTTTTTTGATCATAGTAAAGTAACATCGATCTAAATCGCAACCACTATCATCCATGAAAAGCAATTGAAAATCTGATTCTGTGGAAGAAAAGAGGCGGTGGTAATACGACGTAGTACACTCACAGGGAACTCCCTCTGCTCTACTCAGCTAATGCGGAACGATATTACCAGTCGGTGATGGTATCGCTACGTAATTGAATTCATCGAAGCAAGCACCTACACTTATTTTTGAGGTTGGGTTTAATCAATTGGAATTGTTTGACTATTTTTTTTTTATTATTTTCTTTTGAGAAATTTTATTCATCTAATCGACTGAGACCATCTCTAACCTAAATTATTATATTTAGTGTTATTTTTACACTAAAAGAGTACAATTTCAACACCAAATACTATTTCAACTTCAACTTATCAACACTATATTACATCAAAAAGGAATATTCTTTAAAATATTTCTTAAAATATTCTTTAGATTATTTTATTTTTTATTTATAATTTAATTATTAACGTACATTTTAATTTATTAATATTTTTTATATAATAATTATTATATTTAAAATTAATACTTCATTAATATTTAATAGATGGTATTATTTTTATTTTTTATTACATAATTATTTAAGTATAAATATATTTTAAAAATATTATAAAATTATACACAATTAGGATAAAATATTTTACTATTTTAATTAATTTATAATTAATTATATTTAATTTTATTAATTACATAATAAAAATAAAAAATAAAATTATCTCCAACACCAAATATGGTGTGGTGAATAGTGCAATACCGTATTCACCATACCATATTTGGTGTAGAATTTAGTGTATGTGTTAGAGTCTTTTGGTATAAATTCATCACCAAATTTGGTGTTTTGATGATGAGTTAGAGATGCCCTGATCTGCACGAACACTTGGGCCTCATATAAAATTTTCACTAAGCTATCGGATTAATTGAGTGATGGTGGTTTAGTTTAATCACTAATGGATAATTTAAAGTATTAATGGCGTCCATTTCACACCACAAAGCTCGTTTAAAATCTACATAAACTGGATAGTGAACAACCTTTTTGTAAAAAATAAAAAAATTATAAATACATTTAGAGATTGTCAACGCTCATTGGACAATTAAACATGGAAGTAGCCGGGTCAACACTTCATGCTCTTCCATGAATGGAAGAGAAGGTGAGGTAGGATCAAATTTGGGCTGTGTATAGCACTTGCAAAAGATATACGGGATGCAAATTAAATTTTAATTAAATAAAAATTTAAAATAGAGCCCAAGTTATTAGTGGCATAAGATTGAACTCATGCATGACTTGAATCATAATTGATAAGTAATCTACCGATTAAATGGTCAGCATTCTTAATCTACTTTTCTTACAGTAGATCATAACTAACACTAATCCATTCATTATTCATTTAAAGACCTAACACCATTGCCGGGGTGCATATGTTTTTCATGATTTTATTCAGGAGTTAATGATATAATATTTAAGTTAAATGACAATTTTTTAAAAAATTAGCAAACCAACCGGCGCGCTTTTTTCGTCCCAATTTCGAGCTGGGAACCGCTGTTTTGTGTCTGGATCGAAATAGACCCCATCTAGTTGTCCAATTATAACCGCATTGCTCCTTCCTCGCTGTCTCCGACGCGACAGCGGTCGTGGAATTTTGTCGTTCAGTTTTTTCGGATTAAATTTCGACTTACATCCCGACAAGGCCGCTTTACCTCAAGCTCGCTTTCTCGCCCTTGTCCTCTTCCGCCCTTTTACCACCTCGCCCGGTCTCTTTCTCTCTCTTTCATTGCTCCGGCGACGCACGCGGATCCGCTTCCCCGGGACGCCGCCAGACTCTGGTCTGCCGTCGCCACGGCGTAGGCGTCGCTCTTGTCGTGCTGTTTGCTTCCGCGGTTGCTGGTTGTCTCGAGGGCCTAGCCATCGGACGCCGATCTGCTCTCAAGGGTTTACTCTTTGATCTCTTTGTTACACTTTTTTTTTAAACTTATGGAAGTGCTTTGATCCTCCGTTGGAACCCTCTTTTGGACCTTCAACCTGGTGTTCGTCTGATTTTACGACCACTTTCCCCGTTGTTCTCGTGCTTAACGGTTTCATTTTGTGGAGTTTGTTTGGTTGGTTGGTAGGCTCATCTATTACAAAGAAGAGAACTTGATATAAGCTGGTGTTGTTTCGTGATCTTGTCAAATCTAGTACATTTTTGGTGAAAAATGATTTTTGCGATGCTTGCTTATGAAACATGGAAGGACCATTTTCATGAACTTGCAAAATTCCGAATAAGGAATCTTTTTCTGAAATGTTTTTTTTCGGATGTCTGTTTAGCAGCGAAAAGAAAATCATTGGAGGAAAATGTCAATATTTTCTTGGAGAAAATTTGTGTTGGTATCTAGCATAAGGGTATTGTTCAAATATTTTACTTTTTTTATTTGTTGAACTGGCATAAGAAGGTTGTTAACCATAACGCCTCTTTTATTACTGGTTATTGTGTCAACAACTGCTTAAAAAAATCTCTCAAAATTGTCTCTTCAGGAAGGCCTGTAATCAATGGATATACATTTTCTTTATGTGGAACAATTTGTGGGAACTCACAGGTCTTTGAAATCCTCCCTTTTGCTCAGAGGCTGACACAACTGGCTTGTTGATTGTTGAAACTTCTATTGACAGCAATGTTTACATTCCATAAATTAATCTAAACTTTCTGAGAAATTGCTAATGTGCAACTAGTCTCATTGCTCCATTGCAATAGATCACTTTTTACTTTTTTATTTTTTTATTTTTTTATTGCCATTGGGACTAGTTGCTTATATATTAGTGCTATTTTCGCTTTGTTATGATAAAGATATCATTGCCATCATTCATCATATTAATTTGCAATTTTGTTGTTTCACCATGTTTATGATTCATATTGATATTTAGAACTTGCTATGAGTTGCATGAATGCGAGTCTTTACTATTCTTATGAGATAACACATTTCAGACCACTGAATCTAGGTATTTGGGAGGGAACAACTCATTCATTTCTAAAATGGTCCAAGCACAACAGAAAGTTGAGGTGTGACTAAAGAATGCAAGGACACTGTCATCAACAATTCCCTCCACTCACTTGCATCGGTTTATGACTGACATAAAGTGGAGAGGACAAAAGTATTTAGTTAATTTAGAATAACATCACATATAGCATAATAATAGATCTATCAATGCATAGTCAGGGTGAAACGCATATTATTTATTCTAACAGAATTTTTTTAATCCAAATTTGCACACTTGAGTCATTTAGGACTTTTATGGTTGTGTCGCTTAGAGACTAACTTTTTTTATTTTACTAATCTAGAAAAAAAACGAGTTCCTTTTTATTTGCACACTTGAGTCAATTAGGACTTTTATCATTGCGCAGGCTAAATTAGGATAGTAAACATGGGAACAAAACTTCAACAAACTGCCACAGATTCATCCAAAGCTGAGATAGACACAAGAGCTCCTTTTGAATCCGTAAAAGCTGCTGTTAGCCTCTTTGGTGAGGTGGCATTTACATCAGATAGGTTGACAGTGAGAAAACCAAAACCTCCACCGATTGAGGTATATTTTCTACTCTTATTCTATTTAGACACTATTTTTTATTCTAAATAGCATTTTAACATCTTGATCGATCAAGCCAAAGATTGTTCAAGATGATGAAGTGGTCACTGTGACTACGTTGTATATACCTAGTATATACTCAGGTTACCCATCACTGTTTTTTTCCCTTTTTGTTATAGAATCATTTCCAATTGGATATCTGAATTCTTCATAAGCTGCAGTATCTGCTAACTTTTGGCTTTAATCTGAAAAATGCTAGATCTCTTTAGCAACTAGATTCTGTATTCTATGAAATTCATCAAAAAAAAAAATTCTGCAAAAATTCTGGGTTGACCATTTTCATTATTTAACAGAGAGCTTTAGCTAAGGAGACCCAACTTCACTTGGCTAAAAAAGAGCTTAACAAGTACAAGGAACAACTTAATAATGCTGAAACAACTAGAATCCAAGCACTTGCTGAGCTGGAGAGTGCTAAAATAACCGTTGAGGAACTAACCAAGAAACTCAATGAGATAAATGAATCAAAGGAATCAGCTCTAAAAGCAACTGAAGCTGCAAAAAATCAAACTAAGAAACTTGAAGATGTGAGTTCTGTTGAGAATATTGGCAATGGTAGTGGCTGGGAACAGGAATTTGACAATGCAAGAGAGCAGTATGCAGTTGCCATTACAGAGCTTGATGCAGCAAAGCAAGAACTTCGAAGGATTAAGAAAGACTTTGATGCATCAATGGAGGCAAAGCTCAATGCCATTCAACAAGAAGCTGAGGCAAAGAAGTTATTTGATGCCAACACTAACAAGGTTGCTGAGCTTTCCAAGGAGATTTCAGCTGCTCAGGAATCACTCATGCACGTGAAGCTTGCTACTGATCAAGCCCGGCAAGATGAGTTAAAAATTCATAGCGAGAAAGATGCTACCCGACTATCCTACAAACAAGCTCTAGAAGAAGCTGAAAAGAAATTGGAATCTTTGAAAAAAGAGTTTGACCCTGAGGTTAATAAGAACCTTGAGTCTAAACTGGCTGAGACTAATGCCGAGATTGAAGTTGTACAGAAGAAATTGGAAGATGCCCGGGCTAAAAATTTGGAGTTTGTTACGACAGAGACTTCTGAGCTTGATGGTGCTAAAGTGATGCTTCAGAAACTTGCTGAAGAAGAGAATTCACTAAGGACTTTAGTGGAGTCACTGAAGCTTGAGTTGGAAGCTGTACAGAAAGAGCATGCAGAATTGAAAGAGAAAGATGCAGTAACTGAATCCGTTGTCAGTAACCTTCACCTCAAACTTCAGAAATGCAAAGCTGAGCTTGAGGCAGCAGTGATTGCAGAATCAAAAGCTACTTCAGCATCTGATGATCTAGTGTCTGCTCTACAGCAACTATCATCTGAATCTCAGACAGCATTGCAGGAAGCAGAAGAAATGAAGAAAAGTGCTGAAGAGCTAAACGGGGAAGCGAAGGCAGCTCAAAGTGCCTTGGTTGAAGCAGAGGAGAAGTTGCAGTTTGCCTTGAAGGATGCTGAAGAAGCAAAAGCGGCAGAAACGAGAGCACTTGACCTCATCAAGGAGTTATCTGCAAAAACAAATGTTGCTCGGGCATCGACATCTGAGTCTGGAGCTAACATAACCATCTCAAAAGAAGAATATGAGTCATTAACCCGGAAAGTAGATGAGTCCGAGAAACTGACAGAGATGAAAGTTGCTGCAGCATTAGCTCAGGTAGAGGCCGTGCATGCAAGTGAGAATGAAGCAATCAAGAAACTTGAGGCAGCTAGAAAGGAGATGGAGGACATGGAGACTGCCACAGAGGAGGCACTCAAGAAAGCAGAAATGGCGGAGGCTGCAAAGAAGGCTGTCGAAGGAGAGCTGAAGAAGTGGCGCGAGAAGGAACTGAAGAGAGCTGCTGAGACTGCCTCAAGGATACTGGCTGAGACACAGATGTCAGCAGAGTCATTGCCACCGAAACCTGTGGCTCACAGCGCCAAGACATCAGAGAAGACTGATGAAAACCGCAAGGTCTTGAAACCATCCTCTTCAAAAAAGTCACTCTTCCAAAACTTCAGCGGAATATTTCACAGGAAGAAGAGCCTGGTGGATGGTGGCTCTCCATCCTATCTACCCGGTGAGAAACCCGTATAATCCTTGTACTACTACTACTACCTCCGCCTGTGCCTGTATGATTTAGTAGTCTGTCTTTTAGACCTCCGAGAGCATGTGCAAGGCTTGCGATATGTATAGTGGTTAATGTTTTTCTCATGTGTCATGTTCAGTCTCTGTTGCCACAAGCTTATCACTGTTGAAGTTTTTCTCTGGCTACTACTCCGTTCAATGTTTAACGTAGTGATCCTATGCCCAAATTGTTTTACATCCTGGCTGATAGATTTTGGTTTGGCCTGGTGTTGTTTTGCCGCAATTTGTAAATTGATTGCTGAGTATTGTAGTGGGATTTATCGGTTTCAAGTACTTTATTTGCCATATAAATTTATTGCTTGAATTGATTATAAAAGCTTATTTTGTTTGTGCCTGGGGTGGTTACTAGCTTCATCAGGAACATGGCAGGGCATTTCAATTCTTCTTCCCTATTTTTCATTTTATACGTGCAAAGCAATCAGGTTAAACTAAGTATTTGTTTTTGGTACCAATAAAAACAATTTTGAAACTCAGTGCTAATATTTGAATTTCTATTTCTTTTTTAACAAGTTAACACATGTAATTCTATTTAATGACAAATGTCAAAAAAAATTTATGATCAAACTTTAAGTTCATTATTCAAGCTAATAAATTCGTGGGTTATCAGATTTCACTTTGCTGGCGTACTTTATTCTGTACCAATGACACACATCATCTGGTTTAAATCTTTGTAGATCATCATCATTCATTATCAACTTGTGTTCTCTCAACTATTTATAAAATAAAAATTTGAATATTTAAATTACAATGTACTTAATTCAATGCGTAAATTATTATTAGGCAATTGACTGAAGCGCACCTAAATTGCTAAATTTGTAAGAGACATACCTAATTTTAAAATTCTATTATTTTCTATTTATTTCTCCGGGCAATCATTATAAAAATGTATTGCGTTGTATTCAAAAATAATATGACAGTAGTTTTTTTTTTTTTTGAAATGCAACATCGTAATAATAGTTCAGCACTACAATCATACTGTTATTTGAATGCAATTAGTTAATTATATAAGTTCTTTTTTATTTATTTTAGTGGTTAGTAGAAAATTTCTATGGGTCAGATGAGTCATCTCAAGCTCAACGTTACTTAATCTGGTTAAGGCATTGAAAGTTACCATATGAAATCGAAACTCAACACGTTCGAACATATATCTCTTCCATATTTTAACCATTTACACTAATAGTTATTAGTATCCATCCGTAATTTACCTCCTCTATATTGGCCTAGGGACGAGTTGACGAGAGACACTGAGGGCGAGCGAATCACTTTTGCAACTTGAATGCAATTATACTTCTATGGGATAGAGTTGATCACCCTAGACTTATTAGCCAGTATGATTAATTATTTTTTAAATACAATTATACCGTAATAATAGTTATTTTATGATTATGCGATAGATCTGTGGAAATAAGCAAGAGTTATCATGTTTTACAGAAAAGTAGTTGCTAAATGAGTAAAATGATAAACAATATTTTTGAGAAATTAAATTTTCACACCGCCTATGGTCAATTGTGCTGATTATTTTAACACAGTTGAAAAAAATAATTCAAAATTAGATCAAATAGACGTTTCGGATCAAGGCAGAGTAAGTTGCTTCCTGATCGTAGGATAATTAGACCTATCATGTTTTGAAGCAGTTGGGTTCCTAGATCATAATCCCTGATTTATTTTGAATACATCATCAACTGTTAGATCGAAAATAAAATTTAAGTAATGGTCCATCTTAATCAAACAATACTTTCGAGCCGAAGTCATCAAGAGGCTCACCGACCTACGGCTGGACATTGGAAGAGATGAAGGAGGCAAAAGGATGGAGATGAAGGAGGCAAAAGGATGGAGGGCGTTTTGCCTCCTCCATCTCTTCCAATGTCCAGCCGCAGACCGGTGAAGCTCCTCGAGCATCAGAAGAACGCCCGGCCTCTGAGAAGCATGCCGGGATCCCAGCGGGCTCCGGCCGTGCCAGAGTCCAAGCCCAGGAAGCCCGATCCTCCGGCTGAGCCTGTCATTGTCCTTAATGGCCTCCTAAAACCGGCGTCACCTAGTAGAGACAGGCAGCGGGTGCCATGCCGACTCTGCAAGAAGCGAGCGAGGAGGAATGCCAAGCAGCCATCCTCTGCTGATGGTTCGAGCGATGAACAAGACGCTGATTTCCACGGCAGGATTTCTTTGTTGTGTGTGTTCCGATAGTAATTGATTGTGATGTTTCTTAGGATTTTAAATCGTTCCGACGGACGGCAGGAGGCCGTTGTCGTTAGGCAGCCCCGGCCACTCCTGGAGCATTCATCAGAGAAAATTGGCTAGGCCCAATACGGCCCATGTTGGTCTCAGTTCAGGCCTAAACAGAGCCCAGCTGAATGTAAACACGTTAATTATTAATTTTATCAAAAGTACTTACTATCAAATTTGATTTAATGATGTTATATTATTTTTAATTAAAGATTAGTCGAACTCGTATGTTGTTAGGTAGGGTTATAAATAAATCAGAGTCAAGTTTTATGATATTTTAACTTATTTGATAAGGTAATCGAATGCCAAGTTGAGCATAAATGAACTAAGTTTTTGAAATGATTGTTCAAACTTGGCATGATTTATTTTTGATAAGCTTGAACTTGGTTTGATGTTGGTTTATTTAGATGTTATCTTTCAATTTAAACTTAGCTTGAGCTCTTAACTCAAATTTATTAGATTATTTGAAATTTTTATTTACATGATTGGTTATAGAATTTGATAATTCAACTTATTTTAAAAATTTATTTTTGTTTATTTAATATATTGATAAGAGTTTTATTCATGAACATGATTCACAATATTGTTCATAAATATTATTCATGAATATTACGAATGTTACCTTAAGGAGTTGAACTCATGTCTTTAAGTTTATTTATTTAGTTTAATAAATTGTTCAAGTTTATTAAACTAATCAATTATATATATTGAATCAATATAAATAAGTTATTATCAAGTTAAACATTAACTTGTCTATGAATATTTGATTTATTTACAAATTACAACCCATTACTGAGCGCCGTTTCAACGGGTAAATTCTTATGCACGTGGATCGCACGTGGCTTGGGGCTCACTCAAGCGAGTGGATCCACACCGCTCCGTCAGTATTATTTAATGCGTTTCTAATTTGTTCAAGAGAGTGGGGAGTGAGACTGTGAGGGTGAGCAGCGAGCCGGACGGCGACAGATCTCCCGCTGCGGGCGCAAGGTCGAGATAGGTCGAGGAGGTAGATC
Organism: Kaempferia parviflora; assembly: GCA_037177295.1. Classification (NCBI taxonomy): domain Eukaryota; kingdom Viridiplantae; phylum Streptophyta; class Magnoliopsida; order Zingiberales; family Zingiberaceae; genus Kaempferia; species Kaempferia parviflora. Next base: position 4,306,086 of record JBAMIE010000041.1, on the reverse strand, counting down.
GCCATCGTCGCCGATCTTCATAGCACCGCGATCCTTCAACACACGGAGAAGGTAGCTTTACCTTCACGACGGGTCGATCGGAGGCCTCCCGGACCACTCCTCCTCCAGGTACGTTTTAGCAGCATTTTTGTCTGCAAAATTAGTTTGTTTTGCGCTTCGTTCACGACGTTCTAGAAACTTTTTTTTCTTCCTTAGACTGCAGATTTCGTTGGGAAGTTAGCTACGGCTATCTCATATGAATTGCTTGGTTTATGCAGACGACCTCGAATTTCAGAAGGATTCAAAATGAAGAACAAAGATACCAAGCCTGGGGCTATGCCTGACAAGAATCATTGGACTGTCATTATTTTGGTATTCTTGTTCTTATGTGGATTTTCCTTCTATCTTGGAGGTATCTTCTGTTCTGAGAAAAACAGATACTTTAAGCGTGATGATGCTCCTCTGATCCAATCCTACCACGACACTGGAGCAGCTCCTCTGAAGGTTAAGAATGTAGAGTTCGAGGAGTGTAGCTTGGATTATCAAGATTATACGCCGTGCACAGATCCTAAGGTGCGTATTGTGTTTGATTTGGTCTAGTACGAGACTTATCGACCTTCTCTACTGATAGAATTTAGTGAAGGCGTGCGTATTGTGTTTGATTTGGACTAAATAGTCAAGCTCAATTTAATTCCGGATATAATGATCTTCATAGTGTAATGCGGGAGTCAGTGGAACTTATGAGGTCAATCTCTACTCATGTTTTCTTTTACCAATTTTTGTCCATGTTTAATGCTATTTGATTGCTAAAATGTTCATAGCCAATGCGATTTGTCTTCTTTAAGTTTCTCAGTTGTGTTACTGTAAAAAGTTGAACACTATGTATGCCTTGTAAGTGATTGTAAAGCTTGAAGTGGCGCACACTATCGCAAGAAGTGCGGAAATGCTTTGTCTGATCGTTCATATTTTGACAGAAAATGTTTTTCCCCCTTATTTCCTGTTTAGAGATGGAAGATATATGGTAAATACAGACTCACTTTTATGGAACGCCATTGCCCACAAATGGCTGACAGGAAAGAATGCTTAGTTCCTCCTCCTGCTGGATATAAACCACCAATCCGATGGCCAGAGAGCAAAGGACAATGTTGGTACAGGTGCATCTTTCTTGCTATTCTCAAGTTTCTTATCTTCTACTTTTTCCAATGAATGCATTAGTCTTGGCTGATTACATATTACCATGTCCTGAAAGATTAACTTCTCTTTATTTTGTCTTAGGAATGTTCCTTATGATTGGATAAACAATGAAAAATCAAATCAACACTGGCTCAGGAAAGAAGGTGGCAAGTTCTTCTTTCCTGGTGGAGGTACCATGTTCCCCAACGGAGTTGGTGAATATGTAAAACTGATGCAAGATCTGATTCCTGGAATGAAGAATGGAACTGTCCGAACTGCTATTGATACTGGATGTGGTGTATGTATAACAAACTATTTAACTCATGGTCTAATTACTATATATTTCCTTGTATATTTGCTAGATTCTCCATTTTTAGGTATTTTGAAGACAAGTACAACAAGCTTTAACTGTCTGAAATCCTTCTGTATGATGATTGCTGACTTTCCAATAATTGACGGCTAAACCAGAATTTTTGCTCTCTTTTCCAATCTCAAATGCGCCTGAAGTAGATGTATTTGTAGTATAACAATTACCCTAAGAGGGCCCCTAGTAACCAATAATTCCCAAACAGAGCTTTCATGTTATTTTTTTTTCCCCAAATGAGACCCCTTGCCCCTTGAATGGACCAAATACACCTAAATTCTTTTTTCCTTTCCCCACCTAATTCCAGCGACCACATCAGCTTCTCCAGTTCGAGTCGTTTGTAGTCCACCTTCAAGACCTTTAGTTGTGACTTTATTCTTCTTCCCATCTAAATTATCTTTATGAACCATACTCTGCTTATATCGACCTAATGCCTGGATGTGCTAAGAGCTTAACTTGTTTTGTTCAATTTTCCTAAATAGGTTGCCAGTTGGGGAGGTGATTTACTAGATCATGGCATTTTAACTGTTTCACTTGCACCGAGAGATAATCATGAGGCTCAGGTGCAGTTTGCTCTTGAACGTGGTATTCCAGCAATCTTAGGCATCATTTCTACTCAGCGTCTTCCATTCCCATCAAATTCATTTGATATGGCTCACTGCTCCAGATGTCTTATCCCCTGGACAGAGTTTGGTAAGATTTCTCTGGCTGCAACTGCTAAGTGGCCTCATGTTTATTTTTGTCTTGTGTATTTATCTTTGGTTTTGTTAAAGTTGAGTTTGAGACATGATAGGGAAATGTCTGAAAGGATAAACTTGCATTGGGTTTTTGAGGATTTTTGCATATCTTGGTGGTTTGTTTCTCCTTGTAAAAATGCTACAGTTTATTCTATAATTTATTAGGAGAATATGACCAAGTTGCTAAATGTGGTATCACTTCCTTGACTATGAAACTCTTTATATCACTTCAGGCAAAGTGGCATACTGCTCTTTTTAGCTTGTAGACTTAGGTTACCCAACAGCGAACCCTGATCGCTAATCTGAAGTTTTCACAGTTTGCACTCTCACCAATATTGGTCATACTTTTCCAAATAAGTGTCCCACTGAAGGAGCTTTCAAAATCTTATTTATTTTTTACCATCAGAAGGGAATAGTTTTCATTGCATCACCCTAGTTATTTCATCATCCCAGTTAATTCTAACCTAATTCAGATTACTTGAAAAAACTGTGCCTTACCATTTAGGATTTATCAATCACCTCACACTTGTTTGAAAAAATTGTGCCTTTCAATATCTATTTCTCAGATGGTATTTACCTTTTGGAAATTCACCGAATACTTCGACCTGGAGGCTTCTGGGTGCTATCAGGTCCGCCTATCCACTATGAACGCAGATGGCGAGGCTGGAACACAACTATTGAAGAACAGAGATCTGACTACAATAAATTAAAGTTGTTGTTGTCTAGCATGTGCTTCAAACTATATAATGAAAAGGACGATATTTCTGTATGGCAAAAATCAGTAGATAGTAGCTGCTATAGCAAAATTACTTTGTCATCCTCCTTGCCCAAGTGTGATGATAGTGCTGACCCAGATTCAGGATGGTATACTCCACTGCGGCCGTGCCTGACTATTCCGAGCCCAAAGCTTAAGTTGGGATTGAACTTTCTACCAAAATGGCCAAATCGATTGTGGACAACCCCAGAACGGATTTCTACAGTTTACAATGGCAATCCTGGAGGGTTTAAGCCTGATAACAAAAAATGGAAGGCTAGGGTGAAACATTACAAAGCATTGCTCCCTGCTCTTGGAAGTGATAAAATTCGGAATGTTATGGATATGAATACACTGTATGGAGGGTTTGCCGCAGCTCTTATTGATTCTCCAATATGGGTCATGAACATCGTATCTTCTTATGGTTCAAATTCCCTTGGGATTGTCTATGATAGAGGATTGATTGGCACCTATCATGATTGGTTAGTAACTAACTTATGTGCACAGAGCTTTGATTTCTGAACAGCTAAATGCCTACATATTTTATCAGCATCATTCAAGTATTTCTCATATATTATAGGCTTGTGCATATTTTGTTTGGTAAACTCTCTCATCAGAAATTTCGCTGAGTTCTTATACTTGCAATATGAAAGTTGACCTAGATCAATAGAGCCCTATCTCTTCTTTTTAGTTATTTATTTATTTGTTTTGTCACAGCATGTGCTTGCCTTCCAAACGGAAGTATTCGAAAGAATCTCTATTTGATCAATCAATGTGTGATTTTCTAAATTCTCATTTCTAATGATTTATAGAATGATTAGTAGATCCTTTCAATGGATTATATATCTTCTGCAACCATATTGAATGATTGACATTATATTCCGTACCTTCCTTATTTACCAACCACAAAAATCAAGGGAAGTTTCATTTCACCCCACCACCAAAATTTATTTGCTTTATGTTCCAAAATTTTAAGATGGTCAAAAGGTTGAGTTTGAGAATTCATAATATTACTCCCTAGCCACTGACATTCGGGAGTAGTTCTGATAGTCACAAAACTCTGAAGCAGGCAAATTTGAAAGACTGAATTCATAATCTAAGATAATCTACATGGCAGCTTGATTATTACTACATAGATTCACCGGTTTAATAGGATCAATACCCAACTCAATCATTTCCTATTTGAGCCAAACAAAATATTTAACCTTGTCTTAGTTTCTTTCAAATAATTATACATGCAATAGCCTGGATGAAATCCTGATTACTTTTGATATTTGAGCATTTTAGGTGTGAGCCATTCTCAACTTATCCTCGGACCTATGATCTCTTGCACTTGGATGGCCTTTTTACAGCCGAAAGTCACAGGTGCAGTTCCATTTCTTCACTTTTCTGTTTTCTTATAGAAAATGATTTTATGTATCCTTTTATCAGATGTGTTTATCTGAAGAAATTGATATTCGGTGTGTTTCTATTTAGATGCCACTGCGTGATTGTATTCAAATACTGTTGGTCGCTAATTTGATTTTTTAGTAATAGATCCAAATTTTGGTATTTGGCTTTGTTAGCAATAATTAGGGTCGTTGCTTGTCACAAAATTCTGAGACACCAGTGTTCTAGATACATGAATGTGAAGTCTATATCTTTCTTGTCACTGCATGAAAAATGTTTATATTATCGAATTGGTTCACAACTTGTTTTCCTATGCTTCTATCCGGATATGTTGGACTCCTTGATACACTAACATCATTTTTTGGGGTCAATTTGTTAGGTGTGAAATGAAATACGTGCTACTTGAGATGGATCGTATACTTCGTCCAACGGGGTACACAATAATTCGTGAATCTTACTATTTTGTCGATGCCTTGGCAACCATCGCCAAGGGGATGAGATGGAATTGTGAAAAGCATGCCACAGAATACAATGCAGCCAAGGAGAAGATATTAATATGCCAAAAGCGACTTTGGTATGCCACTGAGCAATGAAATCTGAGGATGAATGGCCATGTCAAGCTGGGGGTTCTCTTGGTGCCTATTGATAGATTGCCCTGCCAAACGACGAAAAAGGTCCTAGTTGCGTTTACAAACATGGTCAAAGTTTCACTAACTCTTATGTTCATATGTATTATAAGGAGACTAGTTGTAGTTTGCGTGTACAAGGTCAACGTAGAAGTGAGTTTCAGGTTCATGTCAATTTATTTTAAGTCTTAACCCTTGTTTCTCGACTATAAAAATGAAAAGGGTTTTAAATGGGGTTGTTCCAGTCTGATTAATTCTCAATTTGAGAATACTGCTGAATGCTAAAATCATAGACTAACCTACAAGGCTACAAAGGTGTAGAATAAAGTTGAATCGTCTTAAACCTCGGATACTCTACATGCGAGGAACAAAATGAATATATGACCACTTGTATTATGCTATGTGCTTTTGTAAACAAAAAGACATTGATTAATCTAATTAACTTTTATCAGAAAAGAATTGGTGAATTAATTCCATAAAAATGAAGCGGTGAAATACAAAGAAAAGGTAAAGACATCACGGAAGGTTGTTGAAAAAGAAAAGAATGCATGGGTTTCCCCTGAACAAACCAGCAACCGAGTAGCGTCTTCGTCCTGATGATCTGTTCCAATTGGTATTTGTATTGATCAAAAGAGTAATTCCTTTAGTATTAGGAGGACTAGCATAATGAAGCACATTATGAGAAGAACTGTCGCGCACATAACTATCCCTCCTTTTCTTTGTGTTCTTTCCGCCTGTTGATCAGAAAAATACCAACAAATTCAAAATGGCATCAAAGAGATGCAAATTGAAAAAATAAGAACAGAGATAAGGTATGTCCACAGTATAAGACGAGGCAACAGCACATATTGGTATCACTTGTTTAATGTGTTCATCAATTGTTTGAGTCTGTTATTACTCTCAGATCAGACTCAAAGTAACTGACAGATATGGTGCTTTAAAAAAGCAATCTTTTCTGAAATCTGCACACTTAAATCGGAAAGCTGAGACTAATCTGAGCCAATTGAAATAATAAAAGCATCTTGGTTGCAAAGTTCGACCGTAAAATCATGGTTCGTGTATTCACAGACATCAGGCATAAAGAGAGTACCTTTAGTAATTGTTTGTAGCCCTTTTCCACTGAGGAAGCAACATTTTGAATGTTGTGGTCAATTCGGTCAATGATCGTCCCCTGATTGTAGAAGCTTATTAGAACACAATTGTTATCTTGCCACACAAGATCTTTTCCGGTTCAAGTATTTTACCTGATCTATCACAAGGACGGAGAGATCCTTCATTATCTGTGCAAGTTCACTTACTGATTCCACAACCTGAATAGCATAAATTGAAAGGATGGTAAGGTGAATGCTAATCATTATGAGGTCTCGAAAAATGAAGGGAAATTGATAATATTAAAACTATTCTAACAGGTGCCAGGATTCAATTGGTTTTTACCTGAGCAATTTCTCTCTCCCTTTCTCTTGTGAATGCCTCGTTTTTTTTTAGTTGAGACATCTGATGTTCACTAAATCCCTGCACAAAGAAAAATTTTACAATGCAAGAAAAATTTTACACTGCAAGTTGTATCCGAAGACATATGGGTCAGAAATCCCAACATTTTGGCTAGATGTATAGTCTCATGGAAGTTGTAGAAATGTCTAAGCATGATCCAGAAATCTGCTCAAGATTTAGAGTCCCCAAGTTAACTAAAAATAGAATATTATTTCTTAATGTGATTCTCTGTATTTTATTAATGTGGTGGATACTACAGTTATGGCAACATTAATCATATTTGAACTTAAGCAACATATCATAGATCCATCTTTTTTTGGGCTGATCTAAATAGACTAAAGATCATTTATGTTGCTTTGTTGTTAATAGATGCGAGATCAGATAGCTGACTATGTTGTAACAAACATTAATTGGAACTAAAATAACACCAAGATAGACCTGCTCCTGAATCACTTCAACAAAACATGATTTGTGTCGAAGCTTCTTACAACAGAAGAGAATAGCAAAGAGGAGCATACTATGTCATCAAATTCATCATCGTCCATGGTAGATCTGTTTCCATTCATATTCATATTTAAATCAAAGCCATCTTGACCCTGAAAAAAAGAAAGAATTAAATATTAAAGAAATTGGCGAACGAAGGACGGATATACAATTAGAGAGTTTTTAAGATAAGTTTAGAAAAACCTCTTTTTGCTCTCTGAGACGCTTTAAATATAATGACTGCTTTTTTCTCAGTTCCATCGATAGGTTCTGAAGATCAGTCGCGAGTGATCTCTGTGGTAAAAGTTTTTATTTTTTAAAAAAAACTGTTTTATATATCTCATATAAAGATAAATGTGTATGACAGCAGCTTGTCTCACACTAAAATATTCAATTAGTTAATGAATGCAAGTTGCTACCATAAATTACAATATATACAGCATAGAGAGTAATCCTTATCTTTTAAAAAAACACTGAAGACCATTTCTTTTATTGGTGTTAGAGAGCAGATGACTAGGTGTGGTCATACCTGGACATTCTTTCTGATATTGGAGTCTCCAGAAGGTGCACTGGAAGAGATTTTCATCAATTGTTTCTCGGATTTCTTGAGCAAATATGTTATATCATGTGTAAGAACCTCAATTGCATGTTGATCCTCTTTACCATCCCCAAAAGAAGGCATTAAAGCTTTTTCATGGGCCTTGACTAAATCTGACATTTTTTTCCGAGCATGCTGCATATTCACAGATATTTCTTCAGAAAGATCCACCCAAGCTGGAGGTAAACTAATTGTAAGATGAGCTGGACTGCACAAGACAAAGAAAATATGTATTATAAAAAGCAAATTAGATGACAACTAGTCGAATTGAAATGATTTCATATCAACATCATTTTGGTCATCAGAGGATTGTTACTGCTGCACAGAATAATAATGTCTATGGTGTTATCATTATTCAAGAACATCCTAACAGGCCAGGACAGGAAAGATATAAGGTGTTCAGTTCTATACTATATGATGATTTGTTATATGATGCGATATTTTCTGAAGCGCACAGAATGCCGTCAAGTAATAAAAGATAGAATCCAAATGAGTTGGTGATCAAGTACTAGCTTACTAATAAGACTTAACTATCTAGAGTAATCAATAGTGTAAGTGTTGTAAATGAGAAAATTAAGAGAACAACCGTGAAGAGAAAAGAGTGAAAGAGAAAGAACATTGGGTCAAGAAGACAGTAGAGGACAATAGAACGGGTTTAGGATTTAGGGTTTAGGCAGATGAAGACAGTCAGTGAAAGCAATTCTAAGATTTTGATTTCACTACATTGTTAGTAAACACTTGACTCTTGTTTGAATTTTCTATTCTCAATTGTAATTCGTGTAGGTAGACTATCTTATGTATCCGATGCAAACTTTTAAAACTACACCGGTGTATCAATTCGAATTTGTCGTCTACTTTCAGAGTGACAAGCACTCTGTCATGAGATCCCACAACCCTAAGTTGCCCTCTCCTACCGTGTGCCGACGAATTGGAATTGATCCATTAAGATCAATGATATCTTAGGTTTCTTGCGGCATACCGATCTACTTTCGTAGCCGACTCTCCACGTCTCAATTTTCTACGAGTTAAAGGATTGGGTTCTCCTTTCGGTTCATTCCCGGATCCTCGTGGGATACGACTCTCGTGCTTTTGACATCGAGATTGTGTTTACATGGTAGATCCAGACCACGATTTCGCATATCATTGAAATAGAAAGATTAAACATGCATAGATCATCTAAATTAGTGTTTACATCACAAAGGGTTAATCCCTAATCCTAGAATCAAGAATTTACCTCATAGAGACGGGGTTACAACCACAAAACATGTTCAGATCATAGATATTCAAATACACGTTTAGAAATTCAGAGAAAGAAGAGAAAAGCTTAGGCTTGATGTGATCAATCCTCCTCCAAGCCGCTGTCAATTTTCCCTCCTTGTGTAGATTGACTTTGGATCGGCTCTAGATTGCCTCTTGAAACTTCCTTAGGGCCCTTGGCTGGCCCGGTCGAGATCCCCAATCTGAGAGGCGGGATCAACTTAAATAGGCCAAGGAGTGATTTCCCGACACAGCCGTGTTCGGCGACATGGGCGCTGTGTCGGGTGCTGTGGCTTTAGAATGAGGGCGACCACAAGCCGTGCGTCAGTGGTCGATTCAATGGCATGAGCATGGCCCGTGTTGGCTGGCACATGCCCTCTGGTTTGGAGTGGTCGATTCAATGGCATGAGCACGACTCGTGTTGACTGGCACAGGCCCTCTGGTTTGGAGCGCAGAATGAAACATGGCTCGTACCGGTGGGCATAGGCTATCTAATATGGGTCGCTGGACGGGGCACGGGCACCCGTGTCAAAGTATGGAGCCTCCAAAACTTGACCTTCAATCTGTTGGTGCAAGGTGCACCAAAATTGAATCTCAGTTTTGATGTTGTCAAAGGTTCAAGTTAAGTTTTGTTGTGATCGGATGAACTTGCTAGGTGTGTAGGATGCTTACTCAACCATGAAAGCCCTAGTCGTAATTAGGCAAAAAATCTTAACAGATCGTGAAAGCCAGACACGAAGTCCATGTGCATAGAAGCACTTTGGATCGATTGACTGATTGATCCCGACGAAGCACAGTAGGCATCTGAATCGATCAATTGATCGATTGAAGCCCTAGAACGATCTGCTGATCAATCCACATATGACCGTTGCGTTATGCAGGTTTAAAAGTTGTGATCGTTGCGGCGCCGCAAATACTTCTCTCCTCTCCTCTTCTTCTCCGGCAATTCACAGCCAGTTCTTGAAGCCAAGTGTTGTTGCACTTTTCACCTTCAAGAGGCATTCAAAGCAATAGAAGCTCAAGGAAATCAAGGTTCTAAGTGTAAAATCGTGTTCGATTTGTATTTAGGGTTTGATTTCTTGTTTTGAGTTGTATTCTCTTTTGTTTGGAGTTATAAGAGGTTTCTCCACCTCCGGTTGTATCAGAGAAGGAGTTATTTTCTTAGTGGAGTGTGTGTGCGTAGTGTGGATCCTTGGACTAGTCACCTCTTCTTGAGGTGGATACCAAGTAAATATCTGTGTTA